>WSFP011360165.1:0-33361 GCA_009831015.1 Picea engelmannii
TATTTTGTGGATGATATGTTGTGCTAAAATTCAAATTTTTACTAAATCCTTTAAATAATCCTCTCCAAAAGTTTGAGGTAAACTTTGGATCTATGCCTGAAACAATTGCCTTAGGTAATCCATGCAACCTGGAAATTTCATTCATGTAGATTTTTGCAATATTAGTTGCCATATGACTCAGTTTCATTGGAATAAAATGGGTAGCCTTAGTCAACTTATCTACCAACACCATTATTGATTCATGTTGTCCTAGGCAACTTAGTGATAAAATCAATGGTTACCACTTCCCATTTCTACTCCAGAATTGACAATGGTTGTAGCAAACCCGTTGGGTGTCTATGCTCAGCCTTCACTCTTTGACATTTCATGCACCTGGCTATGTAATCAACTACATTCTATTTCATTCCTAGCCAAAAGTGTTGGCTTCTTATTGTTGCAATTGTTATCTGGTAACCAAGATGTCCAACATATGGAACATTATCCATTTCTTTTAACACCAGCTTCCTCAATTCCAAGGAATTGGGAAAATACAATATATATTTTATGCACAAGTGTTCAATTTTCTCATAGCTTATACTCTTTAAATTTATGGTGTACATCTTCCTACTGTAAGCCTTCTTTTGCCTATAGGTAATGTTGTTCTATAACAACAACCTCTAAAATTACGCTCTTTAAATATGATCTGTGTATACTAATGGTTGATCCAAAAATGATCTAGAGAAGGCTAAGAACAACTCAGAACGCACAGAGGCAACTCAGGATGAACGCTCATAATGGCTTCACCAGACAACAAATGGGCACAAATTCAAAGTTCCCAAAACTCAGTGAAAATGGCATGAATGTAAAGAGCGTGTCACAAGCTTTTTAACAACACAAACGGCTCATCAAACTGAATTACTGATCAAAAGATATAAGCGGTCAAAGTTCAGGTCAAAATTGGTCAAAAAGTCAAAAGGTCAAGGTGACATGTGGCACCATTGCAAAGGTGACACGTGGCACATCCGTATAGTTGAGTTGTCATGGGATGACATGGCAAGGTCGTACAGATTGATGGCAGACACATGGGCAAATTAGGTGATGACACGTGTCATTTTCGTGGACAAATGATATGGTGCCACATGGCCCAGTCATGGGATGCCGTGTGGCACCCCTCCAGTGGTTGGTGTGTGTAAAATTTATATGACTCCATAAAAGTCGAACCCTTGACCTCCTCTAGCCCAAAGGACTCACACCTCCGCGCTAACCAACCCTCCACTCTTTATTGCTTGTTTATAATACGACAAAAAATTTATTTAAGTTTAATAAATGTTTCATATGGGGGATAAATTGGCTAGGCCTTCAGCCCAACCCTTGGTTATGTATTAGCCCATATGACCACAACATCCACTAATTTAGGGGCTTATTCCAACTGCCACTATATTTAACATATCCGGCAGTTTAAACCACCGCAATTTTTATCCGCGCGCCAAATTTTGTTGCAACTATATACCAAAAAACAGAGTCCACGAGATTCGATCTCGGGACCTCCACCAAACTACCGCCTTCAAATAGCATCCACAACCAATGCACCAACCAACACATTTATTCCTAACTGCCCAGAAATTTGTATAAGAAGGGGCCTCTCGCTAGTGTTCGGGACGGAGACATGTGAGACCAAGCGCATCCGTACAGTACAGATTTGGGTGCAGTTTTCAAGATTTTGGCATGCAGTTCGATATTTTCAGTCATTTCTTGCAGAGGTAGGGGTGTCTCTTGGGCCTGAACGTGTTAGACTCGGATTGAGGCGTGGAGACAGTCATTTTAGGTAAAACGACGCCACAAACGCAGTGGTGGTGTTAGTTTTCTAATCTGAGCAAAGCTTATGTAGCTTAAGTCCAGAATGAGGTATACTTATGTATTTTGCCCAATTATTTTGTGGAGTTAATAAAAAGACCTACCCATTTGAGAGAAGGACCCGAAGATGTAATCCACCAGGGACGAACTCTGTTAAAAAGTTGTTGTGTTCATATTTCATGATTATGTCTCTTTCCTTTTGAGCTTTTCCTTCTTTATGGTGTACTTTTGTTTATGCTCATTTAATACAATTCTTTAATAAGTCTCCCGACAAAAAGATCATGGATCATGTTGGTATCAGAGTAGTCGTCTTTGACTTGAATTGTTGAGTATGAATGCTTACTAGCGCCAAGCATAAGCAGGGTGAAGGAACTCTTAAGACTTTCAATCCCGAAGTTGGTCATGCATCCCGAAGGAAGAAGATAGCAGAAGAGGACAAGCGTGATGAACAGGAGAAAAACTTTCACATGGTCTTTTATTGCATGTAAGAAATGGTCGAACGAATGTATGGAGATTACGAGAAGAGGATGAAGAAGAAAGGGAAGAAAAAGGAAACACATGCAGATGATGATGCTTCGGTAAATCAAGGAGCTGGAGGATATCCTCCAGAGCCTCCATCTTCGCCTTCAAGTTCTAGTTATTCTTCCTCTCAGCATTCTCATCACTCTCGTCATTTTAGCCATAAAGCCTCTTTTAAGAAACCATTATTAAAGCTTGATGTAAAGTTTGATTTACCTATGTTTAATGGAGATGCTAATCCTAAAAAACTAGATAATTAGATCCGACAGGTTGAAGTATATTTTTGTGTTCAACATATTGATGAAGAGGAAGTTAAAGTGCAACTGGCTTCTCTTCGGTTGGAAGGCACCGCTCTCGTATGGTGGGAGAGAAAGCTACAAGACAGAAGTAAGTGTGGTAAACTTCTTTCCTCGTGGTCAAAATTTAAAACAGAGATAAGAAATTAGTTCTATCCATTAGGGTATTTACATAAAGCGATGATGGAATGGAAAACTTTGAGACATAGTAAAGGTCAGACTATATAAAGTTTCACAGAAGAATTTAGGAAGAAAGCTCTAGAATTGAACATTCCTTTGGATTCTTATGAAACTTTAATGAAGTATATTGGCGCATTTCATAGTTATATTCTTCATACTTTACTCTTGCTTAACCCCACCAATATTGACAAAGTTTGTGTGCAAGCCACTCACCTTGAGAACATGGAGAAACATGTTCAAGAAGATCCTAGATCATGTTGGTATCATGTTCAAGAAGATCCCACGAAGAAACCTTCCAATTTCCCACAAAAGACTTTCAAGAAGTTTAATAGGAAGGATGATGCAGGAGCATCGTTGGCAAGCACGCGGAGCAGGACCACTCAGTGCATGGGAATTTTTCCAGAATCTCAATGCTAGCAGTCTCAGTGAATATTTTGAAGCATGACTCAACTCAACACCGGAAAAATCTTTGAAGCACGCTTGAATGATTGCGAGCAAAGTGGGAGTTTCCACTCCTGCTCTGGAATATGACTGATCTAAGATAGTCATTAGGTTAGGTTTTTGGAGTAGCCAAGTAGTCAGGGGGGGGACCCTAAGAACCCTCTGAGATAAATAGAGGTTATGTACACCCAAATGAGGCTAGCTGCAAGTTAGTAGGAGATTTTATGAGTTTCAATTTTTGTTTTGGTTACAGTTGTCGCCATTTTCACTTTTGAATATAACAGAGGAAAATTGACCCAATGCATGGTGTGGAAATTGTTTTGCAATTCTCTGTTATTGTGCTTTCATGAATGAATGACTGAATTTCATTATGAGTAAATGGAACTGTGAATGTTAGGATAAATTTCAATTGTTTCTCTTATGTCGAGTGGTGCAAGGTGTGCACACACAATGCAAGGAGTGCGTTAACAGGATCTGTTTCGATTATGAAGCTCAGAAGAGATAGCACAAAACTTTCCTTTTGCAAGGAGTGCAAAGAGACTGGTGTAATGCATGCACAGTCATCCGCAAGAATTCAAACCTTATGTAAAGATCTGGTTCAAGGAGTGCATAGATCTGAGATTCGACTAAGTGTCGAAAGGACTTTGCAAGAAGTCAAAGAACCAGAAAAGGAGAACGCCAGGAGGGCGAGAGGAATTTCTCTTCGAGAAATCCTTCAGATCTGAGTTATCGAAATCCCTAAAACGCAAGGAGTGCGCGGGAAGTCGAAGTCTTTAAGAGACCAAGCTCAGAAGGGATAACACTTTTCATAAGTGTGGATGAGATCCAAGAAATGGACTCACAGGAAGGATAAATGTCAAAGCCTTTGAATCTTTCGAAAATCTTCTAAGTCTGAAGAAAGCGTAAGCTCAGAGGGAAATATTTGGACCACCTGATCAGCGTCGAGACAACGAGGATCAAGCGCAGAGGAGGAAAGATCTCAGCCATTCGGGTTGAGTGCAAAAGAATCGTAGTCGCCCGATCAAGGTAAAGTACACTAACGATAAGCTTTGAAAGTACATGAAAGGAGTGGGGTTACGAAATTCTGAAATCATCGAAACCATCCATCAAGGAGGACACGTGGCAAGCGATCATTATGTTGTTGACTCACAGAGTGGACAGGCCAAAGGGCAGAGTTGTGAGGATTCGTGAGGTGTGAACTCGTGAAAGGATCACAGCCGTTGATCGAAGGGAGAGCGTGGACTGTTGATTTATTTCAAGGGAAGGAGATATTGGGAGTTTAGATATCGAGAGAAGAAAGGTGAGCAGTCCTCCAACTTCACGAAACACAAAATATTGATACGCAAAAAGGAGATCAAGACCGTTGGATCGCGAGGATTATGGACCGTTGATCAAGCGGGTGGAACTCACAAGTTCGGGTTTCAGGAGGATGAGCAAGCAGGCTTCATGAAACGTGAAATCGCGAAGCACTCAAAAGATTGACCCACGGTCATAGCGAAGGGTCACATCGGTGAAGGAGAATAGAGGGGCTAGCACGCGCTAGGATCCTGTCGGGATTTTGGAGGTCGAGAGTTGGGTGACTCACATGCAAAGACCTGATACGGGAAATTGCAAAACGCCTTTTGAGTTAGGTGAGTGGTCATAGTCATGGTCGCAAGAAGGAAGGGGCTTAGCTAGAGAAGATATAGCACCCAGTTGGTGTGGAAGTTGAGCAATGCTCAGAAGAGAACTCACGGGTCTCATACAACTTGCCCATTTGGAGAAAGGACCTGTGTAAGTGGGTTTGGGGTCTAGAAGAGACCCAAAGAGTCGATCTGACTCAGTTTCTTGATCGATCCTAGACCGAGAGGTCACACAGCCCTTAGGAGAGAAGGGGGGTCTGCATCAAGTGGTATCAGAGAAAAAGTTTTGCTTGCAGACAACAGGAAAAAGAAAAGAGACAAAAGAACTTGAAGTTGTACTCTATGTGTGACAGACAATCAACACAATTCCACCAAGGAGACAAGTGGAACCACCTTTATCCAATCAAGTTGTAGAAAGGGAGATGCGAGAACTTCGTGCAAGATTAGAGGTGATGGAGGCAGCGCAGAGATGAGCACATGATGCTGGAGACATCAGGGATGTAGAGAGAGAAGCAGTAGAAGTCGAAGAAGCTGCAGGAGAAAATGTTGTCGAAGAACGCTTGCTAAGAGAAGTTGCTAGATTGGGAGGCAGAGCCAAGATAGAGGTCCCGATGTATGAAGGCAATTTAGATGTTGAAGAAATGTTGGATTGGATAATATCCATGGACAAACATTTCGACTATGAAGAGGTCAATGAAGAGAAAAGGGTGAAACATGTTGTCACCAGGCTAAAAGGACATGCAGCGTTGTGGTGGGATGAACTGCAGGCTGAGAGGAGAAGCAAAGACAAACAAAAGATAAAGAATTGGGACAAAACGGTAGTCAAGATGAAGACTAAGTTCATGCCCAAATATTATCAAATCAATATATTCAGGCAGATGCAGAACCTAAGACAGAAGGGGATGACAGTTAAGGAGTACACAGAGGAGTTCTATAGGATGAACATCAGAACTGGACAAAGGGAGAGACATGAAGAAAAAGTTGCTAGATATATAAATGGCCTGAGATATGAAATCCAGGATGAGATCAGCATGATGTTGGTAAAGACAGTGGAGGATGCTTATCAGTTCGCACTTAAGGCAGAGGAGAAGTTGGCCAGAAAACAAAGCCAGCGAGGAAGAGGGAAAATCCTAGTCCCAAAAAAATCAAAGGATTTACCCATGACAAGGCACAGAAGTCAAATGACGAGACTGAGAAACCACAAGGTCACTCGGAGAGAGGAGGAAGTTCCCAAGGAAGACAGGGTGGTGGAAGAAGTTATTCTAGAGGAAGAGGAAGAAGAGGAGGAGGAGAAGTAAGATGCTATGCCCGTGGAAAGACATGGCACATGTCTTGGGAATGTCTTGAGAAAAAGAAATAAGGAGGAGATGAAGCTCACATTTCAGAAGCATAGAGAAGAGATGTTGAAGTAGAAGGAGCAGAGGATGGAAGATCCCTGTTGTTGAGGAAGGTTCTCTTAAAACCAGAGGCAAAAGTTGAAAAGCTAGTGCAGAGGAATAGTCTCTTTAGAACAGCTTGCAAGACTAAAGACAGAGCATGCAAGGCGATAATCGACAGTGGGAGCACTGATAACTTAGTATCCACAGAGATGGTGGAGAAATTAGAGTTGGAGACAATTGCATATCCGAAGCCATACAAAGTCTCATGGTTGTAGAAAAGACACCGGGTAATGGTTACTAAACAATGCTTGGTTGAATTTAAGATAGGAGGATTTAAAGATGAAATTCTATGTGATGTAATTCCCATGGATGTATGCCATATTTTGTTGGGAAGACCATGGTAGTTTGATAGGAATGTCATTCATGATGGGAGGAAGAAAATATACACCTTAAATAAGAATGGTAGGAGACACATGTTGCTTCCAATAGAGGAGAAGAAAGTGAAAGAGAAAGCCAACACAAGCATGCTTCTCATGAGTGAGAAGGAACTCTTGAAAGAAGTCAAGAAAGAACAGGAGATGTAGTTCGTTGTGGTGAGGAAACCCAGAGTTATCCTTACAAGTACTTCGATAGATGATTTGCCGGAAGAAGTCCAGGAACTGTTGGATAATTTTGCTGACATAGTGGTGGATGAGCTCCCTAACTCATTGCCACCCATCAGAAGTATCAACCACCATATTGAATTGATACCAGGAGAAAGTCTGCCAAACAAAGCAACATACAGATTGACACCTTGAGAGAATGAGGAAGTGAAGAACCAAGTCCAGTAACTATTAGACAAGGGTTTGGTTAGAGAGAGCTTGAGTCCATTCACAGTACCACTATGTTGAGTCCAAAGAAAGATGGAGGATGGAGAATGTGTACAGACTCAAGAGCCATTAACAAGATCACCATCAGGTATAGATTCCCTTTACCAAGAATAATTGATTTAATGGATTGTTTAAGTGGAGCCAATTTCTTTTCTAAAATAGATTTGAAAAGTGGATATCACCAGATTAGAATGAGAGAAGGTGATGAGTGGAAAACAACCTTTAAGACCAATGAAGGTTTGTATGAGTGGCTTGCTATGCCATTTGGCTTAACCAATGCCCCGAGTACTTTTATGAGGTTGATGAATGAAATACTAAAAGATTTCATTGCCAAGTTTGTGGTTGTGTATCTAGATGATATATTGATCTTTAGAAAGACTAAGGAGGAGCATTTGAGGCACCTGACATTAGTGATGAGGAGGATACAATAGGAGAAGTTGTTGATAAACCTGAAGAAGTCATCTTTTATGAAGACATAACTCATTTACTTGGGTTTTGTGATCTCTTCAAATGAACTGAAGATGGATCTGGAGAAGGTGAAAGCAATCAAATAATGGCCATCACCCAGGAGCATGTTTGAGGTAAGAAGCTTCCATGGATTAGTGAGTTTCTATAGTAAGTTCATCAGAGATTTCAGTGGAATTTGTGCACCAATGATGGATACAGTGAAGAAGAGGCACAAGTCTTTTAAATGGACAGAGGAGGCCAAGAGGAGCTTCAATATACTAAAGGAGAAAATAACAGAACGATCAATTTTGGTCTTGCCGAATTTTGAAAAGACATTTCATGTGAGATGTGATGCAAGTGGAGTTGCAATTGGAGCAGTTTTGAGTCGGGATAATAGACATGTTGCCTATTTCAGTGAGAAGTTGAATGAGACTAAGAGGAAATACTCCACATATGATAAGGAGTTTTATGCCATAATTCAAGCCTTGAAGAAGTGGAGACACTACCTTGTCCCACAAGAATTTGTCTTGTATAGCGATAACCAGGCTTTACAATTAATCACCAAACATGAAAAATTGAATCAGAGGCATGCAAAGTGGGTTGAGTTTATGCTGAATTTCACTTTTGTCATAAAACATATTGCTGGGAATGCTAACAAAGTTGTTGATGAATTAAGCATGAGATGTTTGATTCTACAGGAATTTCAGGTGAAGACCTTGGGGTTTGAACACCTTAAGGATATGTATTGTGATGATCTAGATTTCAAGGAAGCATATGAAGCATGTGMAAATCMTGTGTTGAGAGACAAAAGCTAGTGGACAGATTACATGACTCAAGAGGGATTGTTGTTCAAGGGAAATCAATTGTGCATACCAAAATGCTCAATGAGGGATAACCTTTCGAAGGAAAAGTATAGTGGAGGATTGGCTGGACATTTTGGCCATTATAAAACATTTGCACAATTGAACAGTTCATACTATTGGCCAGGTATGAGAACATAAGTGATAAAGTTTGTGAACAGATGTAGAATCTGCCAACATGCAAAAGGAAAAAGACAGAACACTGGATTGTATCAACCATTGCCAATACCAGAGAGGCCTTGGGATGAAATAAGCATGGATTTTGTGTTGGGACTACCAGGAACGCAAAGAGGATTTGATTCCATATTTGTGGTGGTGGATAGATTTTCAAAGTTGGCACACTTTATGCCATGCCAGAATACCAGTGATGCAACACATGTTGCAAATTTGTTTTTCAAGGAAGTTGTAAGACTTCACGGCCTACCCAGAAGCATTGTCTCGGATAGAGACACAAAATTTATTGGTCACTTTTGGAGAACACTGTGGAAGAATTTGGGGACATATTTATCCTTCAGCTCAACTTATCACCCTCAGACAGATGGGAAAACTGAGGTGGTAAACATAAGTTTGGGAAATTTATTGAGGAATCTGGTCACTGAGCATCATAATTAGTGGGATCAGATTCTGCCACAAGTAGAATTTGCATACAATGATTCACCAAACAGGAGCACTGGAAAGAGCCCATTCCAAATATTGTATGGAATGCAACCCAGGGGAGTATCTGAGTTGAGAGACTTGTAACAGAGTGAGATCATGAGCGTTGGAGCAGAAGATTTGTTGCAGAAATGCAGAAGCTCCATAGCCAGATCAGAGGATAGTTGCATAACTCTAACCAGGAGTACAAACGCAGAGTTGATCAACATCGCAGAGAACTTCAATTTGAAGTAGGAGATCAAGTCCTGACACATCTCAGGAAAGAAAGGTTCCCTAGGGGAACATATAACAAGTTAAAGATGAAGAAGATAGGCCTATGTAAGATCTTGAGGAATTTTGATGCAAACACCTATGATATTGAGCTGCCAGATGATGTGGGCATATCACCCATATTCAATGTTTCAGACTTGTATCCTTATAGGAAAAATGACACAGAGGGATCAAAATATCAAGAGAAGATCCAGTGGGAAAAGCAAATGTATGTAGCAGAAAAACCACAGATGGAGAAGATCGTTGATCAAAGGATTGACAAAAAGACTAGGAGGAAGACCTATTTTGAATATCTGGTTAAGTGGAAGGGACACCCAATAGAAGATGCCACTTGGGAAAATGAATTTGATATCAAGAAGCATGGAAATTCGGTGGAGGAGCTCATGGACAGGAGTCCATGACTTTTTGTCAAGGGGAATATGATGTAGGAGCATCGTTGGCAAGCACGTGGAGCAGGACCACTCAGCGCATGAGAATATTTTCAGAATCTCAACGTTGGCATTCTCGACGAATATTTTGAAGCACGCTTGAACTCAACGCCAAAAAAATCTTTGAAGCACGCTTGAACAATTGCAAGCAAAGTGGGAGTTTCCACTCCTGCTCTAGATTATGACTGATCTAAGATAGTCGTTAGGTTAGGTTTTTGGAGTAGCCAAGTAGTCGAGGGGGGGAGGGACCCTAAGAACCCTTTGAGATAAATAGAGGTTATGTACGCGCAAATGAGGTTAGCTGCAAGTTAGTAGGAGATTTTCTGAGTTTAAGTTTTTGTTTTGGTTACAGTTGTAGCCATTTTCACTTTTGAATATAACAGAGGAAAATTGACCCAATGCATGGTGTGGAAATTGTTTTGCAATTCTCTGTTATTGTGATTTCATGAATGAATGACTAAATTTCATTATGAGTAAATGGAACTGTGAATGTTAGGATAAGTTTCAATTGTTTCTCTTATGTCGAGTGGTGCAAGGTGTGCACACAGGATGAAAGGAGTGCGTTAACGGGATCTGTTTCGATTCTGAAGCTCAGAAGAGATAGCACAAAACTTTCCCTTTGCAAGGAGCGCAAAGAGACTAGTGCAAGGTGTGCACAATCATCCACAAGAATTCGAACATTGCGTAAAGAGCTAGTGCAAGGTGTGCACAAATCCAAGATTCGACTAAGTGTCGAAGGGACTTTGCAAGAAGTCGAAGAACCAGAAAAGGAGAACGCCAGGAGGGCGAGAGGAATTTCTCTTCGATAAATCCTTCGGATCTTAGTTATCAAAATCCCTGAAACATAAAGAGTGCGCAGGAAGTCGAAGTATTCATGAGACTAAGCTCAGAAGCGATAGCACTTTTCATAAGTGTGGACGAGATCCAAGAAACAGAATTGCAGGAAGGATAAAGGTCAAAGCCTTTGAATCTTTTGAAAATATTCTAAGTCTGAAGAAAGCATAAGCTCAGAGGGAAAGATCTGGACCACCTGATCAACATCCAAACAATGAGGAGCAAGCGCAGAGGAGGAAAGATCTCAGTCGTTCGGGCTGAGCACAAAAGAATCGTAGTCACCCGATCAAGGTAAAGTACACTAACGATAAGATTTGAAAGTACATGGAAGGAGCGAGGTTACGAAATTCCAAAATCATCGGAACCGTCCATCAAGGAGGACACGTGGCGAGTGATCAGTATTTCGATGACTTGTAGAGTGGACCGACCAAAGGGCAGGGTTGTGAGGATTCACGAGGTCTGAACTCGTGAAAGGATTAGGTTGTTGATCGAAGGGAGAGAGTGGACCATTGATTTATTTCAAGGGAAGGAGATATCGAGAGTTCGGATATCGGGAAAAGGAAGGTGAGCGGTCCTCCAACTTCGCGAAACGCAAAATCTCGATACGCGAAAAGGAGATCAGGACCGTTGGATCGCGGGGATTGTGGACTGTTGATCAAGCGGGCAGAACTCACAAGTTCAGGTTTCAGGAGGACGAGAAAGCGGGCTTCATGAAACGTGAAATCGCGAAGCACTCGAAATATTGACCCACGGTCATAGTGAAGGGTCACATCGGTGAAGGGGAATAGAGGGGCTAGCTCGCGCTAGGCTCCTGTTGGGATTTCATAGGTCGAGAGAGTCGGGGTGACTCACATGCAAAGACCCAATACGGGAAATTGTGAAACACCTTTTGAGTTAGGTGAGTGGTCATAGTTGTGTTCACAAGAAGGAAGGGGCTTAGCCAGAGAAGAGATAACACCCAATTGGCATGGAAGTTGAGAAACACTCAGGAGAGAACCCGCGGGTCTCATACGACCTGCACATTTGGAGAAAGGACCTATGTAAGTGGGTTTGGGGTCTAGCAGAGACCCAAAGAGTTGATCTAACTCAGTTTCTTGCTCGATCCTAGACCGGAAGGTCGCGCAACCCTTAGGAGAGAAGGGGGGTCTGCATCAAAGGACAAGAAGACCGCTACAATGACAAGAGAAGGAGGAAAACCATCTTGCACTCATTGCAAGAAGGGCGGTCACGATGAAGAACATTGTTGAAAATTACATCCAGAAAAGAAACCAAAACAATTCGGTGGAAAGGGAAAGACAAAGATTGTTGCTACAATGCAGCAAGTTATTGGTTCCGATTTAGGAGATGAAGGAAAGATCACAGCGGCCGAAGTACAAGGTAAAGATTCTCTTCATGCTAGTTCAAGTTCTAATGATGAATCTCGTATTGATGAACGAAAGAGGAATGAATTATTTCATATACGAGTTGTATCTAAACATACCAAGAAAGATACATTATTCAATCTGGGTTCCCAAGTAAACTTAATATCTGAAGCACTTGTCAAGAAGATGGGTCTTGTAACGAAACCACATCCAAAGCCTTATCCTCTTGGTTGGGTATGTGATCAAGCAAAACTTAATGTCACCAAACAATGTAGGATCAGATTTGCTATTGCTTCAAAGTTGATTGATGAAGTGGATTTGATATTGTACCTCTTGATATATGTGGCATAGTGTTGGGAAGTCCATATCTTTATGATAGGAAAGCAATATTTTTTTGTCATGAGAACAAATGCCACCTTACTAAAGGGGGAGTGGAATATATTGTTAGAGCTCACAACACGAGGGTAAATACAACACTTGTTAGTGCAGGGAAAATGAAAAGAATCATAACCAATAATAAGAGATATGTACTCATGGTCGTAAAAGAGAAAGATGTCGGGATATCCGATGCTTTCCAAGAGTGTGATCCATCTCATAAAAAGGAATTGATTGATATTGTTTCTAAGTATGATGATATTTTTCAAGAACCAGATGGATTACCTCTTAAGAGGGAAATCCAACAGGAGATACATCTTCATCAGGATTCTCATCTTCCTAATGTGGGCATGTACATGATGTCAGTTGTGGAGATGACAGAGATCAAGAAGCAGGTACAGGGCTTATTGGATCAAGGGGTCATCAGGCCCAGTTCATCTCCTTGTGGTTCTTCGATCGTGATGGTACCAAATAAGGATGGAACATGGTGAATGTGTTTCGATTACCGGGCTTTGAATAAAATCACGGTGAAAAATCGATACCCTCTTCCTCGCATAGATGTTTTACTTGATCAGTTGAAGAATATTGTTTATTTCACTAAGTTGGATTTGCGTAGTGGATATCATCAAATCAGGGTCGCGGAACACGATGCATGGAAGACTGCCTTTGAAACCAAACACATATTTTTTGAGTGGTTAGTTATGCCGTTTGGGCTTTGTAATGCTCTGACAACTTTCATGCATGTGATGAATGATGTATTCATGCCTTTCCTGGATGACTTTGTGATTGTATATTTAGACGACATTCTTGTTTTTAGCGGGACTTGCAATGAACATGTAAGGCATGTAAAACAAGTATTCCATGCTTTGTAAAGGGAAAAGATGTATGTGAAAATGTCTAAATGTGAATATGGCAAGACTGCACTTGTGTACTTAGGTCATATCGTGGGAGGAGGACAATTGAAGATTGATCCTTCCAAAATTGAAGTAATTGTAAAATGGCCTGAGCCAAAGAGTGTAACCAAGATCCAGAGTTACTTGGGTGCAGTCTAGTATTGGAGGAGATTCATTCCCAACTTCTCCTTTATAACAACTCCTTTGCATGCCTTAACCAGTGTGAAGAACACTTTTCAGTGGGAAGGAAAGAAACAAAAATCTTTTGACACTTTGAAGGAGAAGATCAATACCGCACCAGTATTAGCACTACCGAATCTTCAACAGTCATTCGATATCGAGACAGATGCCAACGGATACGCCATGGGTGTAGTATTGATGCAATATTGTAAGCCTGCCTGTTACCACTCTGAGACTTTTAACCAAGTTGTTGTTAACTATCCTACATATGATAAAGAGTTGTATGCATTAGTTCAAAGCGTAAATAAATGGAAGCACTACTTGTTAGGGAAGGAAACAATTATACATACAGATCACCAGCCTTTACAGTATCTTCAAGCACAGACCAAATTGCAACAATCTCGACACTATAGGTGGATGGGTTTTCTACAACAATTTCATTTGGTAATCAAGTGCAAGAAGGGTACAAGTAACAAGGTAGTCGATATGCTTTCCAGACCTCCTATTGTTGTTTCTATTATTTTGAAGAATACTTCTTTATCTCATGATATCTATGTAGAACAATATGCCATCGATGAAGATTTTCAAGAAGTATATGAGAAGCTAACCCATGGTGCACAGGTAGAGAACTATTGTCTGCAGGGGAAATTACTCTATCATCATGGGAAGCTATGTATTCCTACAAGTGAACGAGTCCATGTAATAGGAGAAGCTCATACTTCTCTCGTGTCTGGGTATTTTGGGGTAGGAAAAACTATGGCTCATTTGCAAAGGTTTTGTTATTGGCCTCAAATGAAAGCAATTGTAACTAAATATGTAAAGGGGTGTGTGAGGTGTTCTACTTGTAAGCCCACTAATAGAAAATTGGGACTATACTCACCACTTCCTATTCCATCCCATCCATGGGAAAGCATTTCCATGGATTTTGTAGGGGGTTTACCAATGACCAAAGGGGGTCATGATTATTTTTATGTTGTAGTGGATAGGTTCAGCAAGATGTGTATCTTGATGCCATGTAAAAAGAAGATCACTGCTGAGCAAACTGCTAATCTCTTCTTTCAACATGTTTGGGTTCACTTTGGGTTACCCACGTCCATTGTCTCGGATCTAGATACTCGATTCCTTGGGGATTTTTGGACTAGCTTGTGGAGAGTGATGGACACCAAATTGAAGAGGAGCACTTCTTTTCATCCACAGACTGATGTACAGACATAGGTGGTAAACAGAACAATGGTACTTTTGCTTCGAGGCTATTGCTGCAAGCATCCTAAGTTATGGGATGAACAGATACCGTATGTACACCATGCTTATAACCGAGCTTTAAATTCATCCACTCAGAGTTCACCTTTTGAGATGTGTTTTGGGTACCTACCAAAGGTTCCTTTGGACTTGATGTATGGGAGATATGCCAATGTGAATGAAGAACGAACAGAGGACAGAGCCTGCAAGTTCATCCAAAGGATTCAACAAATACACCAAGAAGTTAGGAAACAGTTAAAGAAGAGTCAAGCATAGTATAAAGCTCGACATGACAAGCACAAGGTTGATCATTAGTTGCATGTTGGAGACCGAGTATGGCTTCACATCAACAAGGAACGATTGAAGGGTGAAGGCAAGAAACTCAAGCCCATCCGATATGGACCCTTCACTATCTTGGAGAAAAGCGACACTAATGCTTTTCATTTAGACCTTCCACCTTATATGTAGTTTTACTCCATTGTGAACGTAGAGAACTTGAAATTTTTTTAGCCTCCCATGATCATGGATTAGGATGAGGAAGTTTCAATACCTTCAGTTGATGAGTTTGCACCTAAGCACTTGGATGCGTTACATGAAGATATAATCCTGGACAGAAGGACGAGGAATTCACGTTGGGGTGATGTTTATTATCTTCGAGTAGGCTTAAAGGGCACACATCTAAGCAAGGCAAAGTGGATTGAGAAGGAAAAAGTGAGGGGACTCTTCCCTCACTTACCAGTTAATTGATGAAAGCTTTTGGTGGTCCAAAAATCTCTCAGTGGGAAGGAGTGATCGAAAAAGGATCCAGAGAAGTTTAAGAACAACTCAGAATACACAAAGGCAACTTAGGATGCTCATAATGGCTTCAACAGACAACAAAGGGGCAAAAATTCATAGTTCCCAAAACTCAGTGAAAATGGCATAATAGTGAAGAGTGCGTCGTAAGATTTCTAATGGCGCAAACGACTGGTCAAATAGAGTTACTATCAAAAGATATAAGAGGTCAAAGTTCAGGTCAAACTTGGTCAAAAAGTCAAAAGTTCAAGGTGACACGTGGCACGCCCATAAAATTGAGTTGACATTGGATGGCGTGGCAAGGTCGTACAGATTGATGGAAGACACGTGGGAAAATTAGGTGATGACACATGTCATTTTCGTGGACAAATGATATGGTTCCACATGGACCAGTCATGAGCTGCCATGTGGAACCCCTCCAGTGGTTGGTGTGTGTAAAATTTATATGACTCCATACGAGTCGAACCCTTGACCTCCTCTAGCCCAAAGGACTCACACCTCCGCGCTAACCAACCTTCCACTCTTTAGTGCTTGTTTATAATACGATGAAAATTTTATTTAAGTTTAATAAATGTTTCATATGGGGGAGAAAAGGGCTAGGCCTTTGGCCCAACCCTTGGTTATGTAGTAACCCATACGACCACAACATCCACCAATTTAGGGGCTTATTCCAACTGCCATTATATTTAGCATATCCGACAGTTTAAACCACTGCTATTTTTATCCACGCGCCAAATCTTGTTGCAAATATATACCAAAAAATGGAGTGCACGGGATTTGATCATGGGACCTTCGCCAAACTACCACCTTCAAATAACATCCGCAACCAATGTGCCAACCAACGCATTTATTCCTAACTGCCCAGAAATTTGTATAAGAAGGGGCCTCTCGCCAATGTTCGGGACGGAGACATGTGAGACCAAGAACATCCATATGGTACGGATTTGGGCACAGTTTTTGAGATTTTGGCACACAGTTTGAGATTTTCAGTCATTTATTGTAGAGGCAGTGGCACGAAAACCGAGGCAGGGGTGTCTCTTGGGCCTAGAAGTGTTAGACTCAGATCAATGCGTGTAGACAGTCATTTTTAGGTAAAACGATGCCATGAACGTAGTGGTGATGTTAGTTTTCCGATATGAGCAAAGCTTCTGTAGCTTAACTCTAGAATGAGGTATACTTATGTATTTTTCCCAATTCTTTTGTGGAGTTAATTAAAAGACCTACCCATTTGAGAGCAGGACCCAGAGACGTAGTCCACCAGGGACGAACTCCGTTAACAAGTTTTTGTGTTCATATTTCATGATTATGTTTCTTTCCTTTTGAACTTTTCCTTCTTTATGGTGTACTTTTGTTTATGCTCATTTAATACAATTCTTTAATAAGTCTCCCGACGAAAAGATCTTGGATCAATGGTTGTAGCATGCATAATAAGCAACCTTATGTTGAGTGCCTCAACAACTTTATTTTCTTTTCCTTTGATATATTTAATGTCAAAGTCATACTCACTTAAAAATTTCAACCATCTTGTTTACTTGGCATTTAAATTTGGTTGTTCAAACAAATATTTCAAACCATTGTGGTTTGTCCTCAACTCAAATGTCTTCCCCATTAAGTAATGCCTCCACATTTTCAATGCATGTACTATGGAAACAAGCCCCAAGTCATGTGTGCCATAATTCCTCTCATGTTCTTTAAGCTTTCTGGACTCGTAACTATTGACATGTCCATTTTGAGTAAGGAATCCACCAAATCCTTCTTTGCATGCATATGTGCATACCAAAAAAATTTCATTTGGATCTACAATATTCAAAATCGGTGCACTAGTAAGTATTTCCTTCAATAGCTGGAAAATTTCTTCACACTTTGATGTCCATTCAAATTTAGTTCTAGTCTTTTGCAAAGAAGTGATGGGGTGAGCAATGGAGAATCCTTCTATAAACCTCTTGTAGTATCCAACTATTCCCATAAAAGATCTGACCTCTAAAACATTCTTTGGTGCTATCCATCCCCTAATGGATTCAATCTTCCTTGGATCCACTTCTATGCCTTCCTCTAAAGTGATGTGCCCCAAGTAGTGGATATCTTCTTGGTAAAAAGAGCATTTGCTTAGCTTGGCATACACTTGATTCTCCCTTAGCACTTGTAGTACCAATCTCAAGCGATGTTCATGTTCTTCCTATGACTTTGAATGGATAACTATGTCATCTTAGAACACAATGACAAACTTATCCAGATAATTTTTGAATACTCCATTCGTCAAGAACATAAAGATAATTAGTGCATTTGTCAGTCCAAATGGCTCCACTAAAAATTCATAATTCCCGTACCTAGTTCTAATAGTTTTCTTATTGACTTCTTCTTCCTTGATTCTCACTTGGTGATATCTAATCTCATATCTATCTTTGAAAATGTCTTGGCTCCTCTTAATTGATCAAAGAGGTCATAAATTTTGGGTAAATGGTATTTATTCTTCACGGCGGCTTTGTTCAACTATCTAAAGTCAGTACACAACCTCAATGTTCCATCCTTCTTTTTCACAGAAAGTACTAGTGCTTCCCAAGGTGAGATACTTAGGTGTATGTACCCTTTCTTCAATAATTCTTCTAGCTGCATTTGTAATTATCTTAATTATAGTGTGATCATTATGTAAGGATTCTTTCATAGGGGTAGCTCCAGGCATTAATTCAATAGAGAAATATATATCCCTCTTTGGTGGAAAACCTGGTAATTCTTCAAATACATCCTCAAACTCCTGCAACAATAGAAAATATTCAAGGCTTGGCCCTTTGGTCTTGGATAGTTCTTCCATGTGAGTTGCATACAATTGACATCCTTTCCTGAAAAATCTCTTCAAATGTAAGGCTGGAATCTCCCTTATAGAAATGGGTTGGAATTCCTTGCACAATGTTTTGTTTTCCTTCATCAAGACATGTAAATGTCTTGTTATGTTGATCTAGGAAAAAATGATGCTTATCCAACCAAACTATTCCAATTAGGATATCATAAGATCCCAATGGTATGATATTTAAATCAACATTTGTACTCAATGCATTCATATCTATTGGACAACCTCTAAAAATCTCATTGATCTTTATTTTGGTCATTGTGGCTAGCTGAACCAACCATGATATTTCAAGCTTGATTTTCTTTAAATGAAATTTGTCCACTAATTTAGGGTCAATGTAACTATGGATTGCTCCTAAATCCATTAAAATAATGACAGGTTGATTTATAATCTTACCTTCCACCTCAATCATATGGGGTTGATGTTTTGTATGTTGGCCTTCCAGGGCTACATATATCCTTGGAATATTTATGCCCATGTCTTCCACTATGATAGTCTATTGAAGGTTGTTCAGAGTCCTCATTTTTTCTTCTTTGTGAAGGAAATATTTGTACATGTTCTTCCTTTACATCCCAACATTTAATTGGTAGCCTTCCCCTTTTCCCAAGGAGTCTGCCATTTTGGATTCCTTCTGAGCTGGTTGATTTTGCTAGTATTTTTTTAGGATTGTTTCTATTGAACGAAGCTTTGAATTTGGTCTTTATTTGATGTGATTTCTCCTTCTTCTTATCCTTTTAATATTTTTGAAAAGCTTATTTTCCTTTTCCTTGCTTATATAGGTACTTGGCCTTTCTAATGGTCTATTCTAGAGTCTTGGGTTCATCAAATTGAATTTTGTCTTTGTAAAAATATGGCAACCACTTAAGAACCTTTGAATTTTCACCTTCTCCTCTTTTACAAATCCCACATACCTCAACAAATTCAACAACTTCTTTTCCTATTCCTCTATGGTCATGTTCCCCAAACTTAGTTCAAATAAATCCTACATCTTCTTGTCATAGTAATGCTTTGAAAGATATTGCTACTAGAAATATTTCCTGGATTGCTTCCAAATATTTCCTAAACTACTTCCAAGAAATCCTTTTCTCGTTAATGTGCTTGATTTGTTTCAATTGGTCCCACCACATCGAGGCTTTTCCGTGTAGGTGGTATATGAAAATCTTGGCTTCTAGACTAGATGAGTAGCTATGCACTATACATATTTTTTGATTCCAAGCAACTAAGTTTCAACATCATCCCCACTTTTGTTTTCACCATCAAAGGTTGGTGGCTTAATATTCCTAACTCATATTGCAAGTTGTTCAATTGGAATCTTGTTCTTTGATGCCTAACATGGGACACCTCTAGGTTGCTCCTTGAATATTTAGATACATAAAACTTATTGGATAAATGAGTAGTGTTTTCTTTTAATTATACTAACTCTTCTTGAGTTCCTAGATCTTCTGTATCTATCCCTCCCTACATGAGGTCTTCCTTCTTCCTTGTGTATTGTAAATGATCCATTTCTTATTTACTTTTGTAGCTGATTGAGACTTTATAATAGCTAAGTGTTCATTTGATTTTTTTCCTCATATGCCCTTATTATTCTTTCATTATCAACTTTGTAACTCTACACTTTCGTCCTTAGACTCCTCATATTCTCTACCAGCTTTGTTGGCTCCACCTTGCTTCTATGTCCATTAGACTTTATTTCCTCATTACCTAAACTATTGTTTAGGCCTTTGGATAATATTTCATGGTTGTAGGCTCTTTTTGCATCTTCCATGTCTCTAATCCACAATCCCGAGCTTGACTTGTTTTTCTTATATGCCTAATTCTGCAAATTGTGCAAGCAACCGTTATTGTTAAAAATATGCATACTGTAAAATCTTTGTCAATTAAAGCTACAAGTCCTTCTTCTTCTCAATTTATGAAGATTCCAATAACACTTCTCCATATTTTAAGCCTTCAATTTTATTCTCCTTTGCATCATAATTCCAATGACTATACTTATGCCTCATTCTATACTCTAATATGAAAGTTATGGCTCTTTGAATTTTCCATTTCTGCCCAATTTCTACACTTTTCTTATTGGTGCAATCTAGCTCAAAGGCCAACTTATGCCACCTCCAAAAGAAAATATGTCAAGAACCAAAAACAATTCTATCAAACACTGATAATTTCCATCCAATTTTTCTATCAACCCTCGGATTTTAAATTTGATGCTTTTAGAAAATTCATCAATCTGGAATTGAGAACTTGCCCTTTTTTACGTTTTCTCCAGTCTTGGAATTTTTAGTAAAAACTATTATCCCAAACGGATTATAATTGGAATATATTTAGTAACACATAGTTTTACTAGCTTGTTGAGAAGGTAAAATTTCAAGTAATTAATTTTTTCCAGATTTGTGATCTGAGGTACCTTTTCCTCCTCTAAAAATCCCAAAAATCTCTAAAAAGTTTCTTGGAATAGTGGATTTTGGCATGTTATAACATTCCCATTCTAAACCCCTTGGAATTTGGCCAAATGATCTACCAGTTAATTTTCATCTCTAATTACCTTACTCACTGTAAAAATCTTGTCAGCAACATGGCCTCTTTTAAGGAGTACCACCGTACCAATTAATTTTCATCTCTACTTCCCTTACTCACTGTAAAAATCTTGTCAGCAACATGGCCTCTGTTAAGGAGTACCACCATGTTCTTCAAAAACCCCTAATTTGTATTTTTTGGGAATCTAGAGTAGAATTAGATAGTGGCCCTCATTGGCACTTTTATAGTCATCCTAACCACCAACTTACCCCTGAAATTTCATTTGAATTTGAGCTTCTCTTCTCCAGACTTTTTTTTTATTTATATCTTCATCTTGTTGATGTGGCACCTTAGATTATGTGGCATGATGTCTACCTGACAACCTCGAGTGCAGGAATGTCATCACCCCAAGCCACCTGGATGCCATGTCATCCATGGGCCTCCTCCTCTCTCTCTTATTTCTTTCTTTATTTTATTTATTTATTCCCCCCCTTCTTTTTTCTTCTCTTTTTCTCCACCCCACCTGGACCCAACAAGACACATGGCTCAATTTGAGCCATTGATCTAACATGGGGGGGTCCCACCTCACATATTTTCTCCAGGCATGCATCTTCCCCATCATCGATCAAGATTTATGGTGGGATTGTTTATGGGCCACCAAGGTGCACCCTATTTAACTCCATCTACGAGTTCACATATTCATCACCATCGATCCAAGATCGATGGTAAGGATGGATTATTGGCCAAGAAGTAGCACCCTACTCACTAGTACATTTAGTATTGTAACCTCTTACCACTAGCAATATGGGTAGGGGACACACGACGCAACCCAATAGGTTACGAGCCCAAACACCCGAGTCCAAAAATACTTCTCAATGGTCCCATAACTACCTTCACTTGCATGTCTATCCACATCAGCCATGGACACCACCACTACTCCATGACCCTTGAACCTTCCACCCTCGACATTCCATGTCATCACACATCACCAATGACATCACAATGTGGAAATTTTTCAAAAATTCTAAAATTTAAAAAAATGCCCAATTTCAAGAAATTTTCCTCGACCGCTAAGGTACCCTCCAGTTCGGCCTCTACTAAAATAATCTACCCAACCAGTTTATTGGTCCATACAACCCGAGAGTGGTAACCTATGCTCTGATACCAAATTGCAATGTACCCTAATGTGATAGGTACCTTGAGATTCACATTCTTTACCCATGCCATTGGACAATAAGAAATCACAAGATTAAACAACAATAAGGAGATAATTACATAGCATGAAGAAAAAATACATGGAGATCACTTATCTTTATAAGACAATTACATTGAATGGATGCAAACATCAGATGTTCCAGTCAATTGTAGTCTTTGTTGCACTATAACGCTCTACAACAAACCATCCCCTACCTGAGACTATGAATACACAAGGATGGGTGCCTAGGCCGACTCTAAAACACACACTATCCCAGCTATTAAGCTCTTACATTCTACTCAATCACACAACAATCCCAACTTACTAGCTCACTTTCCCCCTTAGCCTACACAACCCAAAGAAAGGAATCCCCTTCTCTAGTATGTAATGCAGTCCATCATGCGTCCACTTCTTTCCATGGATCTAGTACATACTGGATAAGAAATCTGAATGCTAGAAGCTCCAAGGATTATCAGTCATGGAAAATTCTCCTCAACTTCCATCATTCTTATGCACACGTGCATCATTTTCTTGGTTGGTATAAATAGTAATCACATACAACCAATTATCATTGTCTCTTTGCAATAACATCCCTCCATTCTATGCCAAAACAAGAACAAGAAAACGAATGAGGAATACTCCCAACAACAAAAAAGTATGGTTATTATATGCATGCTCTCAGAGCACCATGTGGATTTCTTTAAGAATATCCTATAACCTATTTCCTAACTAACTCAAAGGATATGAAATAAATAGTATATAATATGACTTAGCCATTTTATCCCCTCTCTTGTGGAATCATATCCCCCTATGACTCTGTCCTTGTTCGTCTGTAGTCGATGATGCATTTATTATTATTATTATTATTCAAGGTATTAAATTGCTAGGCTCTCTGGTCTCTCATCATATACAAACACGTATTGCTAATATGGGGATCAAAATTAGGGATCCAAGTGGTAGCTATGCCAATGCACTATAATAGACATATTTGGAGCTAATAACACATGTGAATCCACTAGAAACTTCTATAAGCATTATGGATATTTCAAGAAGTTTATGAAACCCTAAACATAACCCTAATTCTAACTATAAAAAATGTGGCAGAAGGAGGGAAAAAGGTTCACTTTATTTAGCCACCATAGTCGTTCCATATATGAGTAGCGAGTGTGAAGGAGATACTAATATAGTAGAAAGAGAGAAGCAACATGTAGATGATTATGACAAACCATTGTTATGTGCCAAATACTTAAGATATCATAATAAACCAAAGTACACACAATGTACACTATAAGTGAACATGGAGCACAACTCCCAAAGAGGAAATAGAGATGAATTATGCAATAACTCCTTATAGAATAGGATAACCTCCTCCAATAACCCCCATACATTCATGTATCCAAATCATGTGTTCCTCTCTCGATAATGTCTATATTGACCTTTATATATACCTATTCTTACTCATTACACATGTGGGCCCCTTTATTAGGTTGACCCCTATACATTACCCCATTACATATACATTAACCTCATATATACCCCCCTTGGGGTCATATCATAGTACCCTCCTTTGAAAATATTTTTCCTCAAAGCTTTGCAACTAAAGGTTTTACATGTGATGAAACCAAGTAATATAATTTCCTTTTATTTTTACTCTCTTACTGCCACTACTAACAATCCATCCATCCAAGTTCAATTCTGTTTGGTCTTAATCTTTGATAGCTGGTTGTTACATAATTTTCTTTCTTTTGATTCCATGCATTTTGGTCACAACCTCTGCAATTTGTTGTAGTTGTTGGTCTCCAATAATTTATTGTCTAGTAATGGTTTTGTGATGCGTTATTCCATGGATATCATTAATTATTTCCATTTCTTCCTTGGTAATGTTGATATTGATATTCTTGTCTTTCTTGTAAACATTCTTGGTATTGAGGATGTTTTCAAGTTATATATTCATCCTTATTCTTTGATTCAAACTCTTGTATACACTTTTTCTTATTATTAACATTGTTAAGAAGGTATTGATTATGCTTACACAACCTTTTGATTTCATCATCTTTCTTTTTCGTTTTTTCTCTTAACTCATCCTTTTCCCACTCTTCTTTGCTACATTTTCTTGTTTTAATTTATGAAATTCCTATGTGAATGCTTCATTAAGGGCTCATATCTTGGAAAACTCATCATCTTTCTTCTTGATCTCTTATTTTTCTTCATTTAATTCATCTTAAATTTTATTCATCACCCCCATTTTTGTGTCTCTAATCCATTTATTTGAGAGTGATTCTTCAAAATCTTTCCATGTTGTGTATAGCCTACTATTTCCATCAAGACTCATCCACCACTTAAAATATCAACCATGAAAATAAAAACTTGCCACAAAACAAGTTATATCAGTTTCCTTTGTCATCCTCAACCATTCCATGGGATCAATTTCAACATCTTCATCTCTTCTAAATGTAGGTATTGCCATTGGTTCTTAATTGGAGTCTAACCACACCTTTAGAGTTTAATTCTTCCGCCTTTGGTGTTTATCCCAATTTGTGAAAATAATTTTATAAACATATTTTAATTTATTTCCTTTTTCCAATTGATTTTGAATCACCTCAAATGGACCTTTTAATCAATAGTTATGACAATTTCAATTTAACATACCTTTTAAAACCCGGATTTGGGGATTTCCCTATAGGCCACCAACCTTGCACCCGGTGTAATCCAAAATTTGTGAACCTCTAAGTCTTGAATTCCAACCTATAATAGGTAATATGTATTCTCTACAATGCCACAAATCTCACTAAGTTATGTTGTACCAAGATAAAGTTATAATAAGTTTCCCATACTTATTGATTTTGGAACCTTTCATGAGAGCAAACTTGTATAATATGCCACCCGTCCAATTTTCCATATCGTATTCTTAACTTGAACTATAAGCACTTTGGCTTGTCTTATTTACAATGACAGTAGTGTCAATTGATTTGGAGCTTTCAATCTTCAAATATGACTATTTTTCATGAACCACTTGTTTAAGCCTAGTTTTGGGACTAGACAAAAATCCTAACTTGCACAGCCTATAACTCCAAAAATATAGTGAACTAGATTATGAAATTTTGATCCAATGTACCTCACTATATCCTTTATTCACTCTAAAATTCTCGCTCCTTGATATTATCCCCAAAAACATTAGAGTAAAAATGGTGAGACGACTCATTTGAAGGAGCCAAACCAAAGACCGTTGGCATTGATACCAACTGTTATGTACCAAATACTTAATATATCATAATAAACCATACTACACATAGTGTACACAATATGTGAACATGGAGCATAATTCCAAAAGAGATAATAGAGATGAGTTCCAAAATAACTCCTTATAAAATAGGAGAACCTCCTTGAATAACACTCATATCATATATCCAAATAATATGTTGATCTCTCAATAATGACTATATTGACCTCTATATATATCTATTAATTCTCACTCATTGCACATGTGGGCCCTTTATTAGGTCAATCCATGTTACATATACATTACCTTGTTGCATATACAATTACTCCCATATATACCGCCCTTGGGGTCATATCACCATAGTGTCTCATAACTTTGTAGAAGCATTGGACTACTTTGTGTTTTGTATTGTAATCTTAATTATATAAAAGATAAAAGGCATAGTCCTTCACGTCTTTTTGGGTTTTCCCACATCTAGTTTCCAAGAGTAGCTTTTGTGTTTTGATGTGTCTTTGCATGTGTAGTTCTATTTTCATGTCATAGTGGTTGAAAAATCCTATTAGTTTGTTTGATTTCTTATTAAATCATTAAAAAATATGAAAAAAATACTTGTGCAGTTGAGCATAGGATCATTGTAGTATTTGTAGTTGTAGATCTATTTTGGTGAGTCAACCATTGGAATATCTATGTTGGTTCACATATCATATTAATATTAGAGTAGTTTTATTTGTGCATTTGTGTGGTTTTAGCTTAGGTATATGCTTACCCGCCTAAAAAACGTCAAAATCTAATTGAGCATTGTGACTCATGGATCCTGAGATCGGCATGAGAAATATTAAGAAGCAACCATGGGTCTCAATAGGAGTGCAAGGGAGGACCCGTTAATGAATGGGAGTTAATATTTACAAGGTTGGATGCTCAAGTAGCCAACATTTCCAAGAGTATGGCCTTATTTATGAGAAAAAAGTTGAACCCTTTTCAAAGAAACTCAAATCTCGCAAGAATCCATAATATCATGATGAACCAAGGAAAGAGAAGGAAGAAGTGGATTAAAAAAAAGTATAACTCTAATAATCAATCTTCTTGACACCTAATTAAAGTGGAAGCAAAAGTCAAGATCAAGCCATGAGAAGGTGAAGTAGACATAGTTAAGATGAACCATTGGTTGTAAGAGTTTAAAGTCTACTTATCTATGCATAATATACAAGAGGAGAAACAAATCATTTTTCTTAAACTCAAGCTAAAAGGTCATGCACATAGTTGGTGGATAGGCCTGTAGACTAGGGGGAGACCCACCAATAACTAAGTAGGAGCTATTCAAATACCTCCTCAAGTCCTAGTTTTACCTTATTAGGAATGGTGAGGACTAGAGAATTCAATAGAATTACCACCTAAATTAGCACCCTAGTGAAAATTCCAACCACAGGTGCTACCTTGGGGCAACAAGATGGGAATTTCACCATTATTACCTTAGTAAAATATCCTCTTCACTTTAGGCTAGCTCCACAAGCCAAGGGGGGTATCCCTATCTACCAATGATATATATCTATGAGTAAACCTCTTTGGTGAATTAATTCCATGATAGATTACGATTTACTTCAATGGATCCACAATATATATGACAATGTAAAGCACAAGGATTCCAACAAGTGATTAAATGCCTTAAGATAACTATCCAAGATCAATAGCATAAACCACAAATTCCACTTAAGAGAAAGAGTTTGGAGCTAGCGTATGTGTGTGTGCCAAATCTGATTTAAATATGAACAATAAAGACAACCTTAGATTTGCATTTTATATGATTATCATTCCAACAAATGAAACTTAGAGGACGTTACTCAGAGATAAACCACTTTAAGTTACTTTAGAGCACTAGGAATGAAATCATCTAGCATCGATTGATGATGGATTGTGTGTATTGAGTTCCAATCAATCATATGAAAAAGTAGGGACTATATTAAGGTTGTCTCGCACTTCTAGATTAATAAATGGATAATTTTAGATTTAGAGTGAAGAATAAACCATCCCAGAGAGAGATTTTCCACTTATATGTAAGACGTCTTGGACATTTAAGCTAGGGATTGAGATATGAAACAAATAAACAACCTAAAGGTGTTAGAGTCAAGCTCACAATAGATACATCAATGAAATAAACAAGAACCTGAAAGAAAAGAGTGAATTCCCCCCCTTGGGTTATCCAATGTTAGCACTAGAATTAACCCAAACAATATCCAAATGTATAATATGTAATTAGAATCAATTTGAAGATGAAATTCACCACTAGAAATGTAAGATAAAATTGTAGCAATGTTCTAGTTAATAGGTCCAAGAGTAAATGAACTTTCAAGCACAAAACCTAGTTCTAGGGTTTCCTTAAATCCAATTTTTATTTCTACTATGTAATTTCTAGATTTGAGAAAGCCTTAAAGTCAACCTAAAACAATATAATTAAGTCCTTGAAGCACAATACTGTTGGGACAATTTTCCTCTTTATGGTTTAGATATAAGAAATGAAGCACAAACCCTTGATAAACTAGTCTAGGAAATGAAATTAACCATTAACTTTGCACTAGACTAGGAAAGAAATCTAAATTGTGATTTTTTCTTTGATTTTCCATTAGATTTCTTTCTAAACAAAATAAAATATTTGAACTTTGGAGTTTTCAGTTGGTACTTGGGAGAATACAAGTGCCTTATTTGAACTAGGGTTTATGGGGTCTGTCGAACCAATTAATTAACTTAAGTGATGAACATTAATCATCAATCCAGGGGCATAAGCTTAGAGATGCCAACACTATATGTGTAGGGATTGGGACACAAAAATGGTTGTCTAGACTATTCTAATATATGGAAAGGAATAATCTTCACACCTTAATCAAATGAAACTATTCTATTGCAAATAAAATTGTGTAATCTATGGGAATTTCATATATTGGGTAGCAGAACAAACAAGTTGCTTGCTAGCCAAAGGCTTACAATATTTCACTCAAGCTAATCCCTAAGTGTCAAAAAGAAATTATGGTTCCTACGTTCAATGACATTGTTCTTGTGATGGAAGTAATAAAACAAAACATAAAAGTTTGTTCTACTTCACACAATGAAAATGGTAAAAGAAAAAGGAGGATTGATCTAGATATACACAATGTGCAAACAAAGCTCGCAAACCTTTAGAACATTTGCAATCTATGGATCTCCAGTGTATAATACTAAATGAAAGTAACCAACACTATTTCACACCATGATCTGAAGGAAGGTACATTTCTCATATACATATAGCATAAGTGAATAAGACTTCGAATTGCATCACCAAGTTGTGAACCAAATGAAATTGCAACAAAGAAATGTGATTCCCACTATTCAGATTATAACCACAATCAATGCTTATGATGTTCAAATCTTTTAGATTGCAAAGATAATTCTAATTATGAAGCCAAACCTCACAAATATCAAACACGTTATCAATCAAATCTTATTTTGGAGATCATGCAAATGTTATGAAATCAAAAGACATGACAATAAACATAGTTATGCTAATGTGTATCCAAAACCATACTAACTATAAAATATATAAATATAATTATTACCTCTACTATAAAAGTTATAAAGCAATGAGAACCAACCGGTGGGCCCTCCCAATCGATCTCACGTTGCTTAAAAGAACTACAAAACTAACAACAAAATTGTAACACTAAATAGATCCCCAAACATCAACTCATAGCTTTGTATTGAAAGGTTGAAGTTCAAAAATACAACAAAGTAATGTTGTACTCCATGTATATTACAAAAGAATATTTTCCTCCTCTCAGTCTTATGGAGCTCCTATTTATATATAAACAACCAGTGAAATCAAATTCTAAACTCGGAATCCGTTCAAACAATTTTTACAATTTTTGGGAAATTACCCACACAAAATATGGGCAAACCCAGATTAGAAAATTAGCCTTATCTTCCAAACCATCTCGAATTTTGGAAATTGGCTTTAATGGTAACAAACTTGGACCCTTATGCACAAAACCCATAATTTAGTTTTTCAATATTTATCTTCATCTTCCCAACAATCGCGTCGGAAGCTGATTGTCTGGAACTGTTGACTAATTTTGACCATAACTTTGACCAAGTGCTTGGAGACTCACTCGTGTGACATGGACATGATTTGAAGGGTACATAACCATCTAGAAGCATCCATCTATGATATCTATCTACCCATTTCTCCATTGGACATGTGGAAGTATGAGGAACAATGATGGTGCTGCAGGAACTACATAAGAGTCACATGAACAGAACTAGGCAAAACCTTCATTAGTAATAATCAACTATTCATTCTTTAATCTACCAAAAGCAATTGAAAACTCAACATAATTACTTTGCAAGCTTTGGATGACATTTCCATTTAAAAACATGGTAAAATGATCAAAAGATGAGGTGAAAAGAAAGGGTTGAGTGGTCAAAAGGGATTAATTGGCGGTGAGAATAACGTCAAATTGGAGGCCAAACAGGGTCAAGAAGTATGCCCCTCTTATAATTGGTCCATCTTATCTTAGTAGATCATGGATAAGAGACTAGAACCCTATGGATAAAATAGTCTCCTATCTAATTACGATAAGGTATGTAGACCAAGTCCATACAAGAAGGGGTTCCCAAAGAAAGCACCTTCACCAACAAGATCAATTATAGCTTGATAAAAGTAATAATATCCTTGCTACGGATCCAAAGGAAAGACAGAGCAAGGAATTGAGCACTTACCAAACTAACAAAGGAATAAGTAAGGGATTAACCCTAGGACATATTCACTCCAAGTGGTAATCTTACCCTTGAAATGGATCGATCTTAAAAGCTTGTAGTAGTTTTGAGATAACACAACAAATCTTTAATGCACCAAAATAAACCAAGAGACAAGAGCTCCAAGAATTGAAACCAATGCCTCAATAGGTAGATATTTAGAAAAGTTGTGATCTCAAAGAAGTGGTCAACAACAACAATGATGAATTGGAATAATAGGAGAAGCCTTCATCATCCTTCTCATTCAATATTATTTTCTATCTCCTTAGATATAGCCTAGGAGAACTTAAAATCTGACCTGTCTTATAATTAACAAAAAGAGACTAATCCAAACTACAATAAAGATGTGCCACATGTACAATAATTCCTCCAAGAGAGGAGGCAATCCAACAAAGGAGTTTGACTATGGTCCAAAAATCCTAATGTCTCTCCCAAATTCAAGGGGATACCCTCAAATCATGGTAAGATGCTCCTCCAATGAAGAAAATTCCAACAAGATGCCAATATCTAGCCTCCAAACATGGAACGACCACATGTGCCCATTAAATAAGGTCCAAAAGAGAGGACTCAAGGATCTAGGATGTTGCATGTCAATATGGGACCATGCATGTAGAAATAGACCCAAAGTGTCTTGAGTGATGTGATCAGTGCCTTGGGATCCATGAACTACCTTGAGATATGTGAAAATGCCTCAGGAATTGTGAAATCACATGAGTAACTATTGATTCATCTCCAAGAGTCCATGGCAAAAGTGTGGCAAATACATAGAGGGGGTCCATGCTCAAGCATAAGATGAGTGTGCTCCCATAGGTATGAAAACCTTTACAACATGAGAAACACTTTTACGTGGAGTGAAGTGAAAAAACTTAAAGATTCTCTAGGTCATATGTCCTAGTAGATCCATCCCAAGACTATCATGTACCTGCCTCAGCCATAAATAACCTACTTGGGATCAACTTAATGACCTCCATTGTATAGTCAGCTAAGCCATAAATGCAATGACTATTCTAAAATGGGGACTAAGAGGATGGTCCATGGCCAACCAAAAAGGGTCTAGAGCTACCACCTAGGTAAAAAATACTTTTCATGTAGATCATCTAAGCATGGTCCAATACAATACATGAGTACAGAATTGGTCACACTTCTAGCTAATCATGATACAATAGTATAAAGCATCATGGTTGCACATCTAATCATGGTACTCTGAGCTCTAGCGTCATCAATATAGGCACAAATTATACTCATATGGTAGGTCATATCCGGAAAAAAAATATGAGGTGCACTTAAGTGAATAGTGAATTTGAGGTGTAACAACTATATCCAACTCTAGGACATTTGTTCATATCAAGAATGCATGAGAACTCTAGAATCTCTAGAATACCTATAAACCTAAAATATTATCACCATATGGATGTCAAATACAATGATGGGGTGAAGACACAAGTGCCTCACCCCTTCCTTAAGATAAAAATAAATCCATGCATAAAGTGAGATGGAACCAAGGACACGTTAGTAGCATCATATCTCAAAGAAAATATATAACATGTGAGCATCATCTTACTTTATTTTAAAACAAGATAAAATGCATAAATCAATAAAGTAAATGAAACACACAAAAAAATCAATGCCAAGAAACTCACTATTTTATAAGGATGCCCCATGGCATCACATATTATCTTCATAGAACATTTTCATAATTTTCCCATTCACAGGAAAAGGCGGTCTTTCACCATCCAAATGAATAAGATAGAAAGAATCATTATCTGGAGCGTCTTGAATTTTATAAGGTCCCAACAAAATGATTTTGGACTTACCATGTTTTCCTACCTTTTCAATCCTTTTGTTCCACATGAGAACAATATTTCCTTTCTGGAAACTCCTCAGGTGAGCCTTCTTGTGGAACTTTGTCTTTACCTTTTCTTGATTCTTTACTAGATGATCAAAGGGAAGTCTTCGATTCTCATCAAGCTTGATGAACTGGTTGATTCTATTTTAAACTGCATTTTGGTTAGATGAAATCTGTTGTATTATCTTGTAGACTGGGAGCTTCAGATGAACTAGAAAGGTTACTTCCATCCCATGGACTAGCCTAAATGGGATTTTTCTAGTGGAATATTTCTTAGTTATTCTATAAACCCATAGAGCATATTTAATATTACTATCCTAGTTCTTATTGTTATCCCCCACCATCCTTTTAATGACAATCATCAAATTCTTATCACTTGATTCGACACAAGACCATTTTCTTGAGGGTAATAGTTGGAGGAATGGGATAGGGCAATGCCATAGTTAAAAAAAAAAAGGTTGCTAACTATGTAGAACTAAAATATTTGGCATTGTCAATGATGATCTTTACTGGCACTCTGAAACGAGAGATGATATTCTCTTCTAAAAATCCTATGACTACCTTTTCAGTGGCCCTCTTAGTTGGTATGGCTTCAACCCACTTGTACAGTAATCGATGATTGTGAGGATCCATTTATTCCCATTTCTGGAATTATCTTTGAATTATCCTATGAAGTCAATGCCCCATTATAGGGAGGACACTTCTATTATGAATGGATGTAAAGGGAGGGTTGTCATCTTTTGTTTCCCTATGAAGAGCTAACAAGGTTGACATGATCTTACAAATTTTTGGACATCTAAAAATATACTTAGCCAATACTAACCACCTCTCAAAATATTTTGGGTGGTGGTTTTTGATGAATGATGTCCATCACATAGCCCCTTATGAAATTCATCCATTGACTTCTTAGAATCTTCAGGGTCTACACACTCTAATAAATAATCCATCGAGATTTCTCCATCCCAGGCCTTTGTTGACGAAACAAATTTAGAGGCATTTAATATTAATGCTCTTCTTTTATGATATTCCAAGCGGTATCATCACAAAGATCTTAGGGAACAATTCTTCTTTCATTCCAAGACATGCTTTATTTCCTTCAACCATCATCTTGGCTAATCCTTGGGCCTTAATTAGCTTGGTAGACCTATTTTCCAAATCATACTCTTGAATCTTAGCCACCCATTTTCCTCTAACTCCTAAGAAATCTTGTTGAGACAATATATCTTTTACTACGAAGTGAGGAATATAAGCAATTATCTTGGAATATCCCACATATGTCTTGATATGCTTTAATGACTTGACAAGAGCATAAGCATGTTTTTCCATAATGGAATACTTTAGCTTGCCATCTATGAGAGTATTACTCATGAAATCTATGGGTTTCTCTACACCTTGATCATTTTTCTAAAGCAAAACACCTATGATGGTGTCCTCAGAAGCGAAGAAGAAGATTTAAAAGTATTTTAAATAATCTAGACTTACTAGCATGG
>ML848842.1:2127-15755 GCA_009831015.1 Picea engelmannii
AACTCCTCAGTTTTCATCTCAAAGAATTGGATTTTCAACTTTCTTAGTGTTTAATTTTAGTTTCAAGTTTACACATTCATATTTTCACTTTCAAAGTTCTTCATTTCAATTTCCACATTATTAGTGAATGACTATTATTAGTGAAGGTTTCTAATTCACATTAATTTCACTTTTGCTTTTTAAAATTTAAAACCTGACTTCCCTAGTCTCATCAGCAACACCACATATCTTATCTACATAAATATCTAGCAAAAAAGCATAGGATGACACTAACTAAATTAGAAGCTTGTGTTCATAAAAACTTTATGGATGCCTTTCCATCACCAAAATTAGGTTAGAGTATTTATTATTACTACTACGAGTCTAGAGATAAAGTTCAAAGTGTTAAACACTCCTCTTATAAACTTAAAGTAATAATGGGTTTTACTTACTTTTCCTATTGCACTTGGCTATGTTTTTCATATTAGTTATTACAACCTCCCTAATATGGGTTTCCCTCAAGTTGTGTTAAAAGAGTTGAAACTTAAAGTAACAAGTAAGATATCCAAGTAGTGGCTAGTCCCTGCCTTAATAAAGTGTAAATACAAAGCACCAAGGCTCACAACGTTCCACTTCCGCAAAAGAACACAGAAACAACTTTGTCATGACCATGGATTAAGAAAGATAGTTCTCAATTACACCTTTCCAAACTCTCAAAGAAATGAAGGATTTCCTGTTATATTAATGCTAGGGTTACTCGAATGTTACTTTGACATTTTTTTCTTGATCAATGATCAAACTACTAATCATTTTACACAGAATTCTCATCATTGGTTACAACCATGCCCACTAAACACAATGCCCATCTTTGGTTAAAACCATGCCCACTAAACTAGGAGTACGTTGACGCAAATTGTGGTTAATGAATATCAAAATAAACTAGGACTACATTATAAATTATAAAAATTATACTTATAAAGTAGGAGTATGACTATATAAATTATCGGGTTCAATCGGAGAATGTTTCGAGGATGAAGAAATGTAGATGGATATATGATCTTATTCTTATGTAATTTTATTTGTATTCAATAAATGATTGATTCAATTCATAGTGTAAGCGCTTGTTAAAATATGACAGGGATATTTAATTGAAGGCAAACTTGAAAAAACAAAAAAAAACAAAAAAATGTAAAGAACTAGTGGGACTGGTCGTTCATGGTTCCTGGCCATGGATCAGCCAATGATCCGAAACCAAATGCAAATGGTATGTGGGACTCTCCTCCACACAACAAACCTCCTCCTCCTTGCAGTCCAAGTGAAAAGGGGAGAGTTATTTCGATTCCCATTTCTGATGGCACTGAATCACCATCTACATTTACCAAAGCAAAGGTGGCTCCCAGGATGGACGAGACTGTTGTTCCCAATGTGCCTTGAGAGGAACTCCCTCCAAAAATTAATTATATTAACAATCTAATTGTGCTAGAGAGGTCAGAGCTTGTTCTTTTAATATGTCCTGCGTAGATGATTTTAGGGGCTAAATTTCACAAATGGGCTAATTTTCCATGGGTTTTCCACAAAAATGATTTGTTATTTTCCATTTTTTTTAAGAAAAATTCGCCCAAATTCCATAGAATAAAATTATTTTACCTTAAAAATCGCCAAAATTTTAAAGAAACTATATAAAATCCTTAAAAATTTGAATATTTTTACAAAACTATCGCCAAACATTTTACATTTTGCATATTAAGAACTAGTAATATTAGCCCATGTTTCTACATTTTAATATAATTTTCCATCCTTAAAATTATCTCTGAATGTGGGATGGCCATAGTTGTCCACCCGTCTAATTCACTGATACAAGGCAACGTGACTAAGCCAGAGAGATTGTTCTTCTTTCGTAGTTCTACGATGAGGAGAAAACACTTGCAGAGAAAGTTGTGTTGCAGTTTGCAAAGAAAGTTGTGTTGTCGTTTGGAAAGAAAAACCAGTCTCTTGTCGTGGTGAGCATTCAAGATTGTCGTAATATTGAGGGACTCCTAGCTCCCGCTACTCCATAGAACCTAGGTCCGTAGGAAGTATTCTAGGGACCTTTACCTTAGCCAAGCAAGGTTGGACGTCTCTACTCACGACCTCCTGTGTCGATTTAGACACTTATAATGAACACCAACAGAAACAATGCCCTTCAGAATGTTCACAAAGAAATGGGCCAGGCCAGACCATGTCGTGGATGGGTTGGTGAAAAATTACTTTAAAAATATTGGGTCCACAACTCAGTATTTCGTTATTCAACTATCAGAAACAGACATTGTTGCCTAGATTTATTCTCCTTATATTTGAATTGAAGCGCATGGAGTAGTTCATGGGAGGTGGATATAGAAAATTGATGGTCTAAAGTTTGTAATCATTCTCAAAGGATAATGGTTGGGTCATATTTCACTGACCAGTTTCAGTTTCAATCTGTTGTGCATGCCAAGGTATTACCTAAGCGCTTCTCTCCCTTTCTAGCTCTGCGTGCTCGACTTACCTTCTTGATAACCCTGAGATAGAAGGCCAATGCCCTTCGGCATGCATCCGATGTTGTGTAATTTTATGGTCTCGAGTTCGATCTCAGACAGGATAACTAGAACAAAGAAATCATCGACAGATTCGGGCTCGAGCTATTTGGGTCTAAAATGAAGTTTGGCATGGGATCTAGTCGTTCTAATGCTTCTGCATTATAGCCTCAACTCTAAATTCAATATTATAGATTTCAGATAGAAAAATTATAATGGTACCAAAAAAATTGCAGCAGTGTGGGTTTAAATAAATGTTTGTTAAAGTTGGATACGAATTCCCTGGACGCGTCGTGCATATCTTTGGCTGGTAGGTAGGTATGTAATTTATCCATCATGCCAGGGCTGTTCTCCATCAATGATATGGATCCTCCACAGATATTTGTGATCAGAGTTACACTGCATTGTCGTGTACAAGAGGCCATTCAACTAATAGCATCTCCTAATCTCATCTGTAATGGCTGGGCAGAACATTGTTGAGTAGAACATTGGCTTATATGGGATGAACAACTCAAAGAAGGTGGGGCAAGACGCCACCATCACGCTCAAGACGATCGTGTGGTTCTGGATGCAGAATATCAACTACCACTCTGACGATCGTGTGGTTCTAGATGCAAAATAACAACTGCCACTCTCCGGGCAGGGTTTTGGTGCCACAATCAAAACCATCAACAACGGTGAGTGCAACCGTGGAAACAATGGCCAAGTGAGGAGCAAATATGATAACTATAAGAGAGAGGTTGGAAGAACAATTGTTTTGGCAGGTAATGCTCAAACTTTGATTTTTTTTTCAATTTTGATCATCTTCCGTGATCAATGGGATGAATGTAATCAGGTAGGTGCAAAGCTAAGGGTTGGCCAAGGGGTGAAGAGATGGAAAGGTCGGGAGGCAAGTGCAAGCCATGCGATAAATCTAAGGGGTGGTCAGGCAATGAAGAGATGGAAAGGTCGGGAGCCAAGTGCAATCCATGCGGTGAAAAGATGGCAAGGTGAGAGTGGTAAGGAAGATAAGTTGTCAGAGTAGTGTTCAGAGCCGGCCAAACAACCATTGAGAAGTTAGTTTTTTTTAATTTATTCTCATACACCAAGGCAATAACGTCATATCAGTGAGCTCTCAATGAATAAAAAATTAGATTTATAATTTTTAATACATACAAAAATAAATTTATTTAAAATAAAATAAAGATAATAAAATATTTTAATGGAAATTTACTTTAATTTAGGTGATCTTACAAATTAAGAGCCAAAAAGTACCAACTATTATAATAAATTGCAACAAATTGCACCACTTAATAAACGGTCAATGATAGTTGACCGCCAAGCGAAAGCTTTAGTCCCTAGCTAAGGCAGGGACTAATATTTTTCATATTACACTTGCTATATTTTTCATATTTGTTATTACAACCTCCTTAATATGGGTTGCCCTCAAGTTGTGTTAAAAGAGTTAAACAATCCTACTAAAAATAAAATAGTTCCAATCAAACTAGATCCCTTCCATACTAGACGTCTCTCTCAAACTAACAAACTCCCTCAATTGGTGGATCTAATGTGGATTTGTAGATAGGTCAAGGGAGTTTCCTCAAGATATTGGATCATCTTCCAACCTCCTTAAAGTATCCAAGGCTATTACAAAATATGTCTTAGAAGTCTGTAATGTCAGTCGCTCTCTTTTCCTTGGACAACGAGATCCTCTCTTCATAGTAACCAATTTCAGGAATAAGTGCCTAAGAAAAGGGGCACTCTTTTCCTTACTAGGCATTGGACTTTGGTGAATGTTCCACCACCCTTGTGCTCTTCTTTCTAGGCATTGGACTTTGGTGAATGTTCCACCTCCCTTCTACTCCTCTTTTGAGCTTATGCATTTCTCATTTTGTGTAGCTAAATCATATAACATCTTGAATAGTGTTATTAGACTGTTGATTTTATTGGCTTGAATACACTTCTTCTTACTAGGCACATTTAAAATGAGGGCAGGCTCGTAATCAACATCCTCTCTTTTGGCTTGCATGCTACCTTAACACAGGAATAGTGTGTGCATCAATAGAGATACTTTTTTTTGAGAGAACAATCAGATGTTAGCGCCCTTAATAATGGAAATTGCCTTCAAACTATTGTTGCAAGTATTAGGTGGCATAGGACAATATTCTCTTTGTAATTCACATGCCTCTTTGCTGTAAACCCTATCTCTTGACCTCCATTGCTTCTATCTATTGGTCGCATTCTAAACATGTTGCAAACTAATTGCTTATCAATTATATTATAATTGTGCCTTTTCCAGCTGATCTGTTTGCATTAGAAAGGTTGTTTGAACGGCTCAATTGATACCTCAGACATGCTTTCATTACCTTGATTCCGAGGATAACAATTCTGCTCTAAATTCTGAAACAATCAATGCAAAACCCTTTTAAAATATGGATGTCACATGTTCCATGGCATACCAATATGTATAATTGTATGTATTTATCATTTTATCCTTTAATATTTTTTATTCATAATTTTATTTACAATACTAACCTTTTTAACCTTTTAAGTTTTAAGTCATCACATCATAATTCCATGGATGGGGTGACACATGGGGCACATGTGATACTAGGGTAGTTAAACTCCCCATGTTTGTTGACAATTGTCTTGTTTTAAGGTTTATGAACAATGGTGATATGCTGGGGCAGATACGAGGGTAGTTAAAGTTCCCATGTTTGTGGGCGGATACGAGGGTAGTTAAAGTCTCCATGTTTGTTGACAATTGTATGAACAATGGTGTCCACCCGTTTTGGTTTCGACTGGGATGGTGGAACAAATGACCGACTATAGTGTATACTCAAACATGTCTGATTTTAGCTAAAACAAAGTAATACAATACTTTTTATTTAAAAAAAAAAAAATCATCAATACTTATTTATTATTTCAGATTCCAATTTCATAATTTTATAATACTTATTTATTCTAATATTAATTTATTATTTCAGATTCTAGTCTTTTTATGTTTTCTAACTTTGATAAACTGATTCTTTTTTCAACTTTAATTTGTATTAAAATAAGGGTAATATCTGTAATTTACAATTTTGAATTAGAGAAGATCTTAGATTTTTCATTTATTCAATGTTATCTTGTTATCTTTCATTAAGATGTTGTCTTTTTTTTCAAATAAAAAAATTATATTACTTGCTTTAACCAAAATCACATATATTTAAGTATATGTTATAGCAGGCCATCTAGTTTTTGTTTTTCCACTGCAGTAGAAACCAGAACGCTTGAACACCCTTGTTCCTCTAGTGTGGTATGGATCGATATAAATTCGTTACTTTAGTGCCATAAGGATCGATATAAATTCCAAAGTATTAGTGAATCGATTGCGGCAACTCGCTATTTTCCAACTCCAAAGTATTCGATATAAATTCCAAAGTATTAGTGAATCGATTGCGGCAACTCGCTATTTTCCAACTCCAAAGTAATCGTTATTGTGAAATTAAAACGCATTATAATGATTTCAGAATCTGGATTGAGAGAGTTAGAGGATAGAATATAAGCTATATAATAATATTTTATTATATATTATATGAGATATTGTCAAGTGAATAATATATATATATAAAAGACCAGGTGTGGATTTAGTACCAAGTCCAATATTATAGAAATGCTTTTGTATTTTAGATTATTAATAAGCTTTTTTATAGAAAAAAATAAATTTTTAATTTATAAAAACTATTTTAAATCTTATTTGAAAATTATGATTTATTTTAATTTTAATTTTTTTTTTAAACTATTTTTTAACTCATATGTTTTATTTTTTTCATTCATTTATAATAACTTAATTTAATTGATATATTTATTTTCAAATTTATTTTTTAAGTTATGAATTTAATTTTGATTTTTTAAAAATAATTAAGTTATAAAATATTTTAAAAATGTCATATTATCATTTTTGTGATCATCACCCGATGCAATGAGTGTTAAGTAGATTATTGAAATCATAAAAATTATTGATTAATTGTGACTGATACTCATGGATATGAGTCATAGATTAATGACTTCTACTCAATTAATCCCTAAAATAATATCTTATATTTTAAATCTTATTTGAAAACTATATATAAAAAATGAATTTTTAATTTATAAAAAATATTTTAAATCTTATTTGAAAACTATATTATGATTTATTTTAATTTTTAATTATTTTTTTAAACTATTTTTTAATTCATATGTTTTATTTTCTTCCTTCATTTATAATAACTTAATTTAATTAATATATTTATTTTCAATTTTATTTTTTAAGTTATGAATTTAACTCTGATTTTTTAAAAATAATTAAGTTATCGAATATTTTAAAAATGTGATATTATCATGAATTAGATTTCTATACAATAATATTGCAAAACTCACTTACCACTTTGTACTTTAGAGCGTTGCATCTTTAAGTTTGGAGTTTAAATGTTATACATAATTTTTTTAAATTAATTTAATTTAAAATATGTATTAAATTGGTAAACCAACTTCACCACTAAAAAAAAGCAGAAATTCCAATTTTTACTCTCCTAAATAAACATGAAATAAAATTTATAATGCTTTTCCATATAAACACAACTTCAAAACATCATAAAGTAGCGGTAATTTCGAAACATCATACACCATAAAAGAGCGAGAGTACAAAGACCTTTGTTATCATGGTGTGCTAGTTATTTATAATTATGCCCTATACCTTTACGACTCTCATATTGACTTATATTTTGAATACACCTTCCAATGATATTTGGATTATTATTATATTTCTTTATCATTCTATGATGAAGTTAATATATTTTTAAAAATTTGTTATATATATATATATATATATATATATAATATTTGTGGGATTGAAGTGAATGTGATAATTTTCTAATTTGAGAAAGATTGCACTTAAATTTTGGTGGTGTCGGTTTATAAGGTGAAGTGATCTTCACACTAGTTTAGTTTTCGAAAAATGCTATTTTAGATGTGTATAGGTCAACATAACTTGGTTCGAAATTCAGTTATGCTTTGGTTGCTTTTGTATTTAATTCTTTCTTTGATTGCTTTTCTATTTACTTCTTGCTCTGAGATTGTGGGTGCCCCTTGCATTGGTGTTTTGGAACCACTCAATAACCCATTTCTTTATTCGGTGAGACATGGTACTGAATGAGTAATGATCTTCTTGAAGCACTCTTTCCTTATATGGAAAAATGGGAAGTTGAATCATTTTGCACTCCTCTTCCAGATTCCAACCTGTTGAAAATGTCTTATCAGGTATTGAGTCAACCTAGCCAGCTAGTAAGGTCCTGATCAACCCTCTGATTTTTTCCCCTAGGTTGGCCCTGATTGGGTCTTACCTAAGCTCAAAGAGTTGGGTCCTTATCTCTCTATCGAGCTTGTGGCCTGGCAAGAAAAACATGTTTCAAGCTCCCAAGCCCGACACACTCTCTCATGCCCTCTACAACCAACCCTCAAACACCAACCACAACCACCTTCCCTTAATCTATTTCACGTCCCTTCTGAAAGTGAAAGGGTTACTTAATCTTGCTACGTTCAGTGTTCCAAGTCAGTAACTCACTACCTACAAAAACTCCCTTTTTGTTTGAAAAATGTGGGTCAAGCTATTACTAGCTAGCGAGAAAGCCTGAGTGGCTTGCCCCCCTATGTGTATGATCATTCTTCTTATATAGATATATCCTCGAAATCGAAAGGGAGACTTTGCACACATAGAAAGGAGTGGGAAGGCTCCAACAACAAGTTTAGAATGGGGTTTTCTTGGAAAAAAAAGTAATATATATTATTTATATATTATTGAAAGAAATAAAGAAAGTAGTCTCACCCGAACCAAGTTGTCCTCCTTAAACGGTGTCAATTGAGCATCGGAAAACTACGCGTAAGGATTGTCCAGAAACAAATACATGGGTAATTTAACAAAGAAGATAATTTTCTCTTACCTTTGTTCATCCACCTTCTGCAACATACTTATCGCAATGGCAAGATCAGGAAAAAGAGCGAATATCTAGGATGTGGAGGCACAATCCCACAATCCCACCCAATCCAACCCAATCCAAGGTCAGGGTTGAAAAGACCTTCGTTACGAAGAAATCTCTCTTGCTCGCCTATAAAAAAGGTTAAGGGTTTGCTACCAATTTTTTTAGGAAAACTCCCTTATCTACCACGAGATTAACAAAAGGATGAACTACCCTATGACATTTCTTTCTCTAATTGAGCCATCCCATTTTCCCCCAACAAGTAAGCTAACACGGTCATTACCCGTAATCACTGTATATATACATAGAGGGATTTGATTGAACTACATGATACACTCTGGCTAGCTCAAGCTTGATAACACTCTCTAGATAGGCAGATGTCATTACTGGGAAAAAGGATAATACATAAATCATATCGGTGTTGCATATGAATGTGTCCCCTTCCCCAGGGGACAGACCCCTAGGATGGGGACAGAAACATCCCCTATTATTGCGACGTTAACCCCATTAAAATTTTCCATAAATTGAAGGCATACCCCATTAATGAAACATGTTGTAAAAAATTGCAAAAAATGAAAATACATTGTGTGGACCTAGCAAGAAACCTTAGAGCATTATTTCTAAGCACAGTATATGTACCCAAAACCCCTAAATCTCTCTTCTTTTTTACTTTTTTATTTACTTCTTGTGAACAAGAGAGATAGAGGAAAACAAATGGGATTTATTATGTTGATTTTTGGAAGGATTCGTAACTAGCCATGCCCAATGATAAATATTAAAGACCACAACTCCTCAGTTTTCATCTCAAAGAATTGGATTTTCAACTTTCTTAGTGTTTAATTTTAGTTTCAAGTTTACACATTCATATTTTCACGTTCAAAGTTATTCATTTCAATTTCCACATTGTTAGTGAATGACTATTCATATTTTCACGTTCAAAGTTATTCATTTCAATTTCCACATTATTAGTGAATGACTATTATTAGTGTAGGTTTCTAATTCACATTAATTTCACTTTTGCTTTTTAAAATTTAAAACCTGACTTCCCTAGTCTCATAAGCAACACCACATATATTATCTACATAAATATCTAGCAAAAAAACATAGRATGACACTAACTAAMTTAGAAGCTTSTGTTCATAAAAACTTTATGGATGCCTTTCCATCACCAAAATTAGGTTAGAGTATTTATTATTACTACTACGAGTCTAGAGATAAAGTTCAAAGTGTTAAACACTCATCTTACAAACTTAAAGTAATAATGGGTTTTACTTACTTTTCATATTGCACTTGGCTATGTTTTTCRTATTTGTTATTACAACCTCCCTAATATGGGTTGCCCTCAAGTTGTGTTAAAAGAGTTGAAACTTAAAGTAACAAGTAAGATATCCACGCAGTGGCTAGTCCCTGCCTTAATAAAGTGTAAATACAAAGYACCAAGGCTCACWACATTCCACTTCCRCAAAAGAACACAKAAACAACATTGTCATAACCATGGATTAAGAAATATAGTTCTCAATTACACCTTTCCAAACTCTCAAAGAAATGAAGGATTTCYTGTTATATTAATGCTAGGTTACGTTGACGCAAATTATGGTTAATGAATATCAAAATAAACTAGGACTACGTTATAAATTATAAAAATTATACTTATAAAGTAGGAGTATGACTATATAAATTATCGGGTTCAATCGGAGAATGTTTCGAGGACGAAGAAATGCAGATGGATATATGATCTTATTCTTATTTAATTTTATTTGTATTCAATAAATGATTGATTCAATTCATAGTGTAAGCACTTGTTAAAATATGACAGGGATATTTAATTGAAGGCAAACTTGAAAAAACAAAATAAAAGAACGTAAAGAATTGGTGGGACTGGTCGTTCATGCTTCTTGGCCACGGATCAGCCAACGATCCGGAACCAAATGAAAATGGTATGTGGGACTCTCCTCCACACAACAACCCTCCTCCTCCTTGCAGGCCAAGTGAAAAGGGGAGAGTTATTTCGATTCCCATTTATGATGGCACTGGATCACCATCTACGTTTACCAAAGCAAAGGTGGCTCCCAGGATGGACGAGACTGTTGTTCCCAATGTGCCTTGAGAGGAACGCCCTCCAAAAATTAATTATATTAACAATCTAATTGTGCCAAAGAGGTCAGAGCTTGTTCTTTTAATGTGGGCATAGATGATTTTAGGGGCTAAATTTCGCAAATGGGTTAATTTTCCATGGTTTTTCCCCAAAAATGATTTGTTATTTTCCATTTTTTTTAAAAACAATTTGCCCAAACTTCATAGAATAAAATTATTTTACCTTAAAAATCACCAAAATTTTAAAGAAACTATATAAAATCCTTAGAAGTTTGAATATTTTTACAAAACTATTGCCAAACATTTTACATTTTGCATAGTAAGGACTAGTAAGATTAGCCCATGTTTATTCATTTTAATATAATTTTCCATCCTTAAAATCATCTCTGAATGTGGGATGGCCATAGTTGTCCACTCGTCTAATTCACTGATACAAGGCAGCGTGACTAAGCCAGAGAGCTTGTTCTTCTTTTGCAATTCTACGCTGAGGAGAAAACACTTGCAGAGAAAGTTGTTTTGCAGTTTGCAGAGAAAGTTGTGTTGTCATTTGGAAAGAAAAACCAGTCTCTTGTCGTGGTGAGCATTCAAGCTTGTCGTAATATGGAGGGACTCCTAGCTCCTGCTACTCCATAGAACCTGGGCCCATAGGAAGTATTCTGGGGGCCTTTCCCTTACCCAAGCAAGGTTGGACGTCTCTACTCATGACCTCCTGTGTCGATTTAGACACTTATAATGAACACCAACAGAAACAACGCCTTTCAAAATGCTCACAAAGAAACGGGCCAAGCCAGACCATGTCGTGGATGGGTTGGTGCAAAATTACTTAAAAAATATTGGGTCCACAACTCAGTATTTCGTTATTCAACTATCAGAAACAGACATGGTTGCCTGGATTTATTCTCCTTATATTTGAATTGAGGCGCATGGAGTAGGTCATGGGAGGTGGATATAGAAAACTGATGGTCTAATGTTTGTAATAATTCTCAAAGGATAATGGTTGGGTCATATTTCACTGACCAGTTTCAGTTTCAATCCGCTATGCATGCCAAGGTATTACCTAAGTGATTCTCTCCCTTTCTAGCTTTGCGTGCTCGGCTTACCTTCCTGATAACCCTAAGATAGAAGGCCAATGCCCTTCGGCATGCATCCGGTGTTGTGTAATTTCATGGTCTCGAGTTCGATCTCGGATAGGATAACTAGAACAAAGAAATCATCGACAGATTTGGGCTCAGGCTAGTTGGCTCTAAAATGAAGTTCGGCATGGGATCTAGTCGTTCTAATGCTTCTGCATTACAGCCTCAACTCTAAATTCAATATTATAGATTTCAGATAGAAAAATTATAATGGTACCGAAAAAATTGCAGCAGTGTGGGTTTAAATGAATGTTTGTTAAATTTGGATACGAATTCGCTAGACACGTTGTGCATATCTTTGCCTGGAAGGTAGGTATGTAATTTATCCATCATGCCAGGGTTGTGCTCCATCAATGAGATGGATCCTCCATAGATCTTTGTGATCAGAGTTACACCGCATTGTCGTGTACAAGAGGCCATTCAACTAATAGCATCTCCTAATCTCATCTGTAATGGCTGGGCAGAACATTGTTGAGCAGAACATTGGCTTAGATGGGCTAAAAAACTCAGAGAAGGTGGGACAAGATGCCACCATCACGCTCAATACGGTCGTGTGGTTCTAGATGCAGAATATCAACTGCCACTCTAATGGTCGTGTGGTTCTAGATGCAGAATAACAACTGCCACTCTCCGGGCAGGGCTTCAGTGCCACAATCAAAACCATCAACAACGGTGAATGCAACCATGGAAACAATGGCCAAGTGAGGAGGAAATACGATAACTACAAGAGAGAGGTTGGAAGCATAATTGTTCTGGAAGGTAATGCTCAAACTCTGATTTTTTTTCAATTTACATCATCTTTCCTGATCAATGGGATGAATGTAATCACGTAGGTGCAAAGCTAAGGGGTGGCCAGGGGGTGAAGAGATGGAAAGGTTGGGAGCCAAGTGCAAGCCATGCGATAAATCTAAGGGGTGGCCAGGCGGTGAAGAGATGGAAAGGTCGGGAGCCAAGTGCAATCCATGCGGTGAAAAGATGGCAAGGTGAGAGTGGTGAGGAAGATAAGTTGTCAGAGCAGTGTTCAAAGCCGGCCAAACAACCATTGAGAAGTTATTTTTTTTTAATTTATTTTTTAATGCTAACAATTCCAAAAAAACATTCTCATACACCAAGGCAATAACGTCACATCAGTGAGCTCTCAACTAATAAAAAATTGGATTTATTATTTTTAATAAATACTAAAATAAATTTATTTAAAATAAAATGAAGATAATAAAATATTTTAATGGAAATTTACTTTAATTTAGATGATCTTACAAATTAAGAGCCAAAAAGTACCAACTATTATAATAAATTGCAACAAATTGCACCACTTAATAGGCAATCAACTGACCGCGAAGCGAAAGCTATAGTCCCTAGCCAAGGCAGGGACTAATAATGGGTTTTACTTATTTTCCTATTGCACTTGCTATCTTTTTCATATTTGTTATTACAACCTCCTTAATATGGGTTGCCCTCAAGTTGTGTTAAAAGAGTTGAAGAATCCTACTAAAAATAAAATTGTTCCAATCAAACTAGATCCCTTCCATACTAGACGTCTCTCTCAAGCTAGCAAACTCCCTCAATTGGTGGATCTAATGTGGATTTGTAGATAGGTCAAGGGAGTTTCCTCAAGATATGGGCTCATCTTCCAATCTCTTTAAAGTATCCAAGGTTGTTACAAAATATGTCTTAGAAGTCTGTAATGCTAGCCGCTCTCTTTTCCTTGGACAACGAGTTCCTCTCTTCATAGTAACCAATTTCAGGAATAAGTGCCTCAAGAAAAGGGGTGCTCTTTTCCTTACCGGGCATTGGACTTTGGTGAATGTTCCACCTCCCTTGTGCTCTTATTTCTAGGCATTGGACTTTGGTGAATGTTCCACCTCCCTTGTGCTCTTATTTCTAGGCATTGGACT
>WSFP011360170.1:0-33359 GCA_009831015.1 Picea engelmannii
TTCTATCATATGATGATCTTCATGAATCTCATCATCGGGGGAAGCTATGACTTCCCTCACTGGTTTTGCAACTCTGGGAGCTACAGGTTCTTCTTCATATACTTCTTCAAGATGACATCTTCTTGATTTCTTGAGTATTGAATATTCATCAAAGGTTACATCTATTATGAACTCAATATGATGGTAACCGGGTATATAAATTCTGAAGTCCTTTGAGACCTCACAGTATCCAACAAATATTCCCCTCTTTCCTGAAGGGTCCAACTTGGTTCTCTTCTCTTTTGGAATGTGTACAAATATTGGACATCCAAATATCTTCAGATGGCTTACTTCTGGATTATTTCCAGAGAACATCTCTTCAGGGGTTTTAAACCCAAGAGCACTATTGGATAATCTATTTTGTACATATATTGTTGTTCTTGTTGTTTCTTCCTATAAGTGCATTGGAAGATCTTGATTGTGTATCATAGTCTACAATGCTTCCATTATAGTTATGTTCTTTATTTCTACTAAACCATTTTTTTAGGGTTGTAGGGAGTGGTGAGCTCCCTCTTGATCCCAACATCTTTACAAAATTTTACAAAATCTTTTGAGGTGTATTCTCCTCCATTATTTGGCTTGGGTATGTATACATAGTATACATACCCACTAATGGAGGTTGACAACATTAGGCCACATACATCTGAGTGGATGAGCTCTAATACTCCTTATTCTTTACTGTCACTCTTCAGGAACGAGTTCTTGATGTTCTTTCCTTGTGCACATCCATTGCACACACCTTCATGGTCAACCTTGAATTTTGGTAGACCTTTGACTGCCTTGCTCACATATGGTAATTCCTTGTAGTTGATTTGAGCTAGTATTCTATGACAAAGTTCAAATAGACTCTCAATGGAATGACTCAAGGCTTCTTCTAAGTGACCTTTTAGCTTATACAATCCACCTTCTTCTTTTCCAATAACAATTTCATTTTCTATGGTTTTTCCTTTGGGCCAAATAAGAAATTATCCATCTATGAAAGCAACTATGAAGCCTTTATTATCCTATGATGAGATAGAAAGTAAGATCTTTTTCAAACCTGGTACATATAGTACATCCTTCATCTTCATTGGGGTCTTGATTCAAGTTTGTAATTGGACTTTGATCCTACTCCTTTGATAGGGTATTGGTAATCATCTCCAAGTGTAACTTTCTAGGGAAAGTTCTTTTATGTAAGGTTAGATAGAATTTATATTTGATTTGTCATGTTCTTGGAAGCACCACTATCTATGAGCCCAGTATCCTCACCAGGTGACATTGATCCTAAGAGGGAAAAGATTAAGATATCGTCTTCAATCTATTATTTTATCATCTTTGTGGGTGGATCTTCATATTCAATTGTATGGGTATGGTGCCTTTTGTTTATCTTCTTTTATTCTTATCTCTTAGCTGGACAATATTTAGCAACATGTCCCATCTTATCACAATGGTAGCATTGATAAGAGGAGAAATATCTTTCTCTTCTTTGACCTTTCTGAAACTTCTGGAATTTCCTTGGAGGGTGAGATTCTTTATGAGAGTTGTTGAATCTCTTTGGGGTGTGAGATTCCTTATGTTGATGAGTTTCCTTTTGTAAGTGAGACCTTTTCCTTCCTCTTTTAGTATGAGAATCTAGGGCCTGATCTTCATCTCTTGATAGTACTGCTTCTCGGTTAGCCACTTTTGCTTCGTCTTGAACACATTCTTCCCACAGACTGTCAAGGTGTAGTTCCTCCTTTATAGTACAAATGGTTTGGATGAACGCATTCCAAGGTATTATGAGACCATTAAGAGATATAATTATGAGTTCATATTCATCTAGAGTATCTCGAATTTCTTCTAGTTGTTTCTTGAATTGTGATATTCTAGAGAAATATTCATGAACTGTTTCTCCTTTCTGCATCCTTGTACTTTTGAGTTGAGTTCTTAGATTCATCTTCCAAGTGATTTTATTTCCTTCATACATTATGGTTAGGGAATCAAACATTTCTTTTAGATTTTTCTTTGAAGCCACTTGAGGGATCAAGTGATCTTTAATAGAGTCGACAATGATTATTTTGGCCCTAACCATGCCCTTTTGGTGTTTTGCTTTAGTTGTAGCATCGGTGGGTTCTGGTACATATTATTTAATGAATATTTCTAGGTCATTCTCTTCAAGAATGAGTGCAATCCTATACCTCCAGGCATAAAAGTTATCCACACCTTCTATCTTGTCAACAAGCTTAGTGCTTTCATATATCTTGACTTGGAGCTGGGAAAATGGCCAAAAATTGAAAATGCTCAGAATTCAAATATGAACTTACCAAGAGGTGCACTTGTCTGAGGCGAGTAGCATGGTGCAGTCAGATTTCAAAAAATCCTAATTTTGCCCATTCATACAGGGCCTGCGGAAATATGGACTGGTATCGGTTATGGTTTAATGGTTTTTTGGTACCAGTAAAAACTAGGGTTTGACTTTCCAGAAGTTATGTCAACTAGAAAAGTGTGTTGAGGCTGCCAATGAGTTCACTAGGCCAGGGCACACTTCCTTGATGCTTTTTAGGCTTAAATTCCTCTTCAATAGGAAACCCTAATTTTCTTGTACGGTAATAGTGACATTTTTTCTTATCCAGTGAAAGGTTCTCTCTTCAACTTAGCTCTGATACCATGTTAATTTTTGAGCTATTATTAGGTTTCTTTTAAATTTACTAGATAACAATATCATAGGTAGGATCACTGAGATAAACACAATCACAAGATACACAACATTTATCCTGGGAAACCCTCATGGGGGAGAAAACTGAACAAAAGATTCCTTAATATAGATAGCCAATACAATGCCAAGACAATAAACCAAAACACTAGAGAATATCCAACACTGAGAAATTCGCCTCTCTCTTCCTTCTTCTCCCAACTACAACTACCAAAATTGCACACTTGATGAGTGAATGAGTGAGTTAATGAGGCACTAGCCTCCTTTATTTATACTAGCTGGTAGGTGATGGAAAGGTGTCTCTTCACTAGGCAAGGCCAACTTCTCTTCTCAGTGGTTAAAACCACTTTAATTAGGTCTGGGGGATGACTTATTATTTTCATAATATAATTAGGTTTTGACCAATCCACAAAAGGGGATTTGGTCAAGTACAAAGCTTGACCTTATCAATCCACAAAAGGGGATTGATCTGATGAATAATAACTCAATAATAAATAAATTACTCTTTGCAGTTACAATATTTCAACACTAATACCCGGGGTAAAAAAAGAGAGAACATGTATGATTGTACATATTGTATATAGTATATGTCAAAATAAAAATACGAAAAATCCATAAAAAAAGAAACGTAACAAAAAGACAAAAAGATAGAAGAATATTAGAGGGTTTTTTATGTAATAGATTGATATTATTAATAGTGCGTCATAGAAAAATCAGTGTTGAAGACACTATGCATTGGGGAATAGTTGACATGTACAAAAGTGGATCGCACAGGAAAAAAGTGAAAAAGTGACAACTATCAGTGCGAAATAGATGTCAGTACGTCGTCCCGCTATAAAGGCCAAAAAAGGGGGAAAACAAAGTCATTTGTGTTCTTTGCTAATGATAATAATGAAGAATGAAAGTTCAACATGAGAGAGTGATAATTTGTGATACCTAGTGAATATTTACAGCTCAACAGTCCGAAATTTTGCAGGATGTCTCCACCAAGAGTTGGAGCGTTGAGAAGAGTTAGTCAAAACACAAGAAACAATGCTCAGGAAGTGAAAACAAGGATAGAGGACATGTCGAAAATCATGGATGTTGATGAAATCCACACACCATACTATGATCCTACTATCACTCACGTGGAGGAGGAACAAAAAACAAAACAAGAGTCTGGGCAGTTTGAGGAAGACGCGAAAAGAACAGAGTTTGACGGATCTAGGGGAAAAGGGCCACAAAAGGAAGAATAGGCCATAGGTTCAGTAAAAGAAGGTATAAACCCAGAAGAAGAATAGGAAATAGAGCATAAGGATTTACCAGAGGTCGGGGCGTCCTCCCCACAAGGGAAGAAGAAAAATAAATCTCGAAGAAGTGCACAAGGCGTACAACATTCACATGCAGAGTTGGAAATAGTGATGCCACAAATCCCAGAGGGAGTAAATTCCGATGGTGAAATGGTAGGAGGAGTAAACACCATGAAATAATCATATCATGATGTTTCATATGCCGCCAAATTTCTGGATTTGGCACAACAAAATTACATGGAGTGCAAAGGAGAGGGCCCATCAGGAGCGCCATTGTTGGAACCTGCGCAGTGGATTTTAGGAATTTACAACACAAGGATCATGAACCTGTTAGACATACCTCATTTTGGGCATGGTAAACACATCAATGGATGTGTGAAACAACTCCTAGCAATGGTGCATGGAGGATTTTTTTGGATGGATAGGCCAGTGCCTATCAATGTGGATTTTATCGCAACTATCATCGGGATAACCACAGATGGGGAGAATCCAGAGAAATACCTGGAAGATAAGAAAAAGGAAAAGGCCATCTCCGATAAGATTAAGGATAAAAATGGCACAAATAAAGGGAATAGGGGAATCCAGATCAATGACATCAATAATACCATGACAAGATTTGCCATAAGGCTTCTAGGGTGCAAATTGATGTGTAAGTGTAGGAAGGAAGAAGTGCCAACAAGAGTGGTAAAAATTGCAGCACAATGCACGAATGGGAGATTGATTAGATGGGCCCCATACTTGCTCAATTCATTCCTAGAACATTGCAAAGACACAGGATTGGGGCTCTAAGTTCCGCTACTTTTGGTTACTTATCCTCACTGCATTGACAGGGTGGAAAGAACCAGTGTACATGAAGTACATAGAGAGGATAGAAAAGTGTGGCGCAACCCGCTACACTTATCTTAAGAGAAAAATAGACCCAAAGAGGAAGAAGGAAAACAATTACACTTTTACATGATACTTATTAGATATCTAGGAGCTAGTAGTCAGTACCTGGAGGATTTCACCAGAGATTGTCCAAGACTTTGGACAAATAGAAAATTTTCAGGAAACGTGCCACAACATGTGGTTGCAGGAGAAGAGGGACCCAACCAAGTAGTGGTTACAACTGAGCTACTGCGTGACAATTCATGATATACAGATGGAGGTCTAGGAGTGGCCTGATGAATGGAAGGTGCCATTAATTCCAAAAATGGTGCCCACGGTACAAACTAGGATGTAGGACATAACATTCCTTGCCCAGGAGATAAGAAGGAATGGCGCTAGAAAGAAAAAGAAGACAAAAAAAGGTCAAGTGGGTGGAAGCATCCCAATCCAAAAGAAAATAAGGATGCAGAGGAAACCATAGGGTGGTTTTACATGAGATCCACCACGCACAGAGAAGCCAATGCGAGATACATAAAAAACGGTGTGCAAAGAATAAGTAAGAATGAAGACATAGGATATACATGTGGAGGAAGAAATTGGGCATGAGATAGGCATGGATACATAGATGCCAGAGGCATCTTAGCCATCATATGCCCAAAATAAGAGAGTAGGGGAACAAGCAAGTGGTCCCAGGAAGAAGGAGAAGGATCATAGAAAACCACTGCAAACATCATTGACAAGAGATGATGTTGAACTGGTAGCCACAATAGTCGAACATCAACTATTTGAGGTGTGGGAGAATGATGAGAAAAACAGGGATTTGATTTTGGAGCAAGTAAAGGATGCGAAAAATGTGCTGGAGCAGTTCAGGATCAGGGCATAACAACCAAAAAAATACAAACCAATGAAAATTGGGGAAGGAATGCATGTTGGATACACAATACAAATCACAATGCATTGGAGCACCAATTTTATCATAACCCTTGATATGTTATTCATAAACGAGGAGGAAACACAGAATCCCATGAAGGAAATTGAGACATTTGAATTGGCATTTCCCAAGATCTCGACAAAGGCGCTATATAAATTACAGATTAGCGTCACACAGGAAATTCAGTCCAGGGCAATGTTTGATGCGAGAAACTTACAAATAGCGTAGGAAGACAACATCTTATTGAAGGAAGCAACTAGCCAAGAAGGGCAGGAGAAGAATATAGTGCAACATAAATTGGAAGAGATGGAGAAATACATTAGCATAGTATTCTAAACCATCCCAAACAATGCAGAGTCATAGGGAATACCTTCTGAATAGAAGATGAGGAAAATAGCACGGACCTTGGAGAAGTACAAGGAACTAGAGGAGCACGCAGTACCCACTACTCCTCCAGAAGTAAGAGAACGACACGATCAAGACACAATAGAATCTGCAGAGATTATATCACAGACCATACATAGGATGACAGAGTTGTTAGAAAAAAGTGGCCAACTGTGGACATAGCTCTTAGAAGATGGGAGCTTGCAAGACCTGCAAGGAAGGGAGAATAAGGTACATGCAGTAATGACAAATTTAAAACAACGATAGAAGACAATGTCACTGCCATAAAAGATTAAGGCAACTGCAGAGATGAGGAGACTACAGGAAGAGGAGAAAGCAGTGCAGGCGCATAAAATCGCAAGACAAGCTCAGTTGGAGCTTTTGCAGGACAATGTTAAATAATTGGTCATGGAGGTTGACGCAACAAGATAACGAGTGGAATAGATAGGCTTGGAGGGATGATATATATTAAATCCTCCATTCATCGTGCAGATAGTAAAATCCATGGCGGATATGAGAAACAAGGCTCAGGAGCAATGCCAACAATTAATAGAGATGTATGAAGTGCTGGCACATGTGGTAAAAGATGCAAGAGTTCATGAGTGACTTGGGATGAGTCATGATGTCAGTGTTGGGGGCATGTTGGCGCAGACCAATTTTGGGAGAAAACTAAGGAAATCTTGAAGACTTCAATACATCTCCAAAAAATGGGGGAGCGTGTTGAAAATAGAGGAAAAGCATCATCGAAAATAGAGGAAAACCAACATCGAGAAAAGCAGTTATAAAGTGGACAACTGTTGTGGAGTAGTTGGAAAGTGGACAAGCACCGACTTGGAGAACATTTGGATCTAGCACCAGCTGATATTGAGCAATTGAAAAATGGACAAACCTAATACGCTTAGGGTTAGGTTTTTTGTAAGGGATTTGTCCCAATTTTTGTATAAGTAGAATGTATTAGGAATTTAAAGGTCGTTGTTGTTGTTGGTGGTGGGTTAGTGATTTAACCATTTTTAGACAATCTGATAGTGGATTGGTGAGAATTTCTCAGTTTTGTGAGGACTGTTGCGATCTGTGGAGATCGCCTGTAAGGGAGGAAGAGATGTACAGTGCGCAACACTAGATTTTGCATGAATAATAATAAAGAGCTGAAGCGAAAAATATTTGTGGGTGTAGCCCCGGGAGGGGGGTGAACCACAATATATATGTGTTATGGGTGAATGTTTGCAGTATTTATGGTTACATTTTATTTAATGAATTTATGATGAACATGCTAAATGATAAAAGAAAGAATACTGCGCATTAAGGAAATAACTATAGAAAAACACTAATCGAATGAATGTCATAGCTAGTATTCATATCTTAATATTATGTTATAGTATATGAATATATGTCATGGAATATATGTTTTTATAATGTCTAATGAAGTTCTGTTGGATTAGTTGTGTCCCTGATCAGAATTAAGATCTGATTAGGACTAGCTTAAATAATGAGTATTTGAGGATTATCAGTGAGTAGATCTAATTCCCCTGAGAAAGATACACATCCCATCCCAGGGTTGCAGACATCTGAGTCTTATGGACACCCATTGATGGCATCTTGGGTGAGACTACACAGTGCACTTTGTGCACTGTGTTTCCTTCTGGTATCCATAAGGACCGATGGTCGAGGGGTTCTTGGTAATCCTGTAGATAGAACCCGGGTCAACCAATAAGTAACCAAAAATTGAATCTGTTCTTCCATTTCTTGAATCAATTCTGGTCCTACCAGAACCTCATTCTCAATTCGATCCCAACTCAACGACGTTCAACATGGTCTCCCATAAATAAAATCAAACGGTGCCATCTTAATAGTACTTTGATAACTGTTATTGTATGCAAACTCTACTAGTGGAAATAATTCTTCCAAACGTTTGTGCTGGTCCATTACATACATATGTAACATATCCTCCAAAATATGGTTTGTTCTTTATGTTTTCTCGTCTGTCTTTAGGTGATAAGATATTCTAAATTTTATTTGTGTTCCCAAAGCCTCTTGGAAACTGGTCCAAAATCGTCCTATAAACATCAATCCTTGATTGGATATGATTCTTCTTGGCACCCCATGCAATCTCACAATATCACTGAAAAATACTCTAGCTATGTCTCATGCTTGATACGTTGTATGCACAAGAATAAAGTGTGCTCTCTTTGTTAGAATGTCAACTACCACAAAAATCAAATCATGCCTCGCGGTCACTGGAAATCCAACAATAAATTCCATCGAAATGACCTCCCATTTCGATTTTGGAATAACATGTTCTTGTAACAATCATGTTGGATGTCTATGTTCAACCTTCACTTGCTAACATTCTAGACATCTTGTCACGTAACCAACTATGTTTGTGTTCATCCCCTTCTAGAAGAATAAAGGCTTAAGGTCTACCTTCATTTTCGTGACTCTCGGATGAGCCATGTATATTGCTTGATGTTCTTCACTCAATATCAAAATTCTTAGTTTGTTGTTAGGAGGTATGTAAATTCTTCCATTAAATCTCAACAATCCATCGTTGTCTAGTGAATAACCTTCATACTTTGGTACCATCATGGTATCTTGTCCAATATTATTCTTAACTTATTTATACCAGTCATCGTTGAATTGTAAAGTTAGAATCTTTTCTCGAAGATTATTATTAACTAGAGGTAATAAAAAAAATATGCATGGTCTTCGACTCAATGCATCTACCACTCGATTCACAGTTCCTTTAATGTAAGTAACTTCAAAGTCATATTGGCTAATTAATTATAACCACCACCTTTGTCGTGTGTTGAGGTCACTTTGTGTAAAAATATGCTGCAATACACAGTGATCTGTTCTTTAATTCAAATTTATGTCCAATTCGATCATGTCTCCAAACTCTCAAGGCATATACAATTGCCAATAATTTCAGGTCATGCATTGCATAGTTATCTTCATGCTTTCTCAATTTCCTTGAAATGTAAGCGGTCACTCGACCGTATTGCATCAAAACTCTTCCTAAAACTTCCTTGTATGCATATGTGTATACTGTTGGAACATATATAATCCTAAACTTTGAGATTTACATTCTCCACTTCATGAAAATATAATCTTTCCCAAAGTGCTAACTTAGAAATTAATTTTCAAAATTTAAATCAAATTCATTTCTGGTTAATTGGTAATAAAGCACACATGATATTCGTCATTGATAAAGTTTCCCCGTTTGATCGAATGATCCTATTTTTCCCAGAGTTTTAGAAGTGCCTGATTTTTAAAGATTCAAATCACCAAAGGTCACTCCAGAGCTTCGCGCTTCGGGTGTTTTGAGAAGTATTAACGGTAAAAGACCCAAAACCAGAAAGTGTTCGTTCCTCACTTTTCATAAACCTTTAAAGGACATGAGTGATAGTACATGTGTGTCTTTTGAGTCATCCCTTGGTTGACATGTGGCATCCATTTATGGCATTTTCGTTTGAAAATTCATATGATTCTAAGTAACATGTGGCACCCCATGTTCTCGACATGTCATCAAGAATGACTCCATCTTCGACACGTCACTATGGGAGGTGAATCTTCTGAAATATAACAAAGAGATCATTCGAAAAACCACGAAGCACTAAAATGTCGAAGTATTAAATCTTAATTAATTAAATTGATCTTGGTCAAAATATAGTTAACGACTTCGCACTTCGGAGTTTTGACATTTACCTTTTGTCACATCCTAAAATATCTGAAATCCGAATTTCCAAAACACTTGAAGTTAAACGTGATTAATTAATATTTTAAAAGGGATTATTTCGTAATTAACTTTTCGCGGATTTGTGATTCAGGAAATTTCAAATCAGTTTCATCGAAAAATCTCGAACACGAACCATCGATATTAATGACATTTATCACAAATCAACGATAATGATTTTTAGCATAGATTGCGGATCACCACGTATACTTTCCCATTAAGGTTAATAAATTTTCCATTAGTAAATGTATATTCGAATCAATGCACTTGATGTAAATAAAAAATGCTTGATTTTGAATTCCATTTTCATCTTCTGCAAAGTAGTAAATTTTATCCGAGTAAGGAACTCACACAATTCCTCTGCAACATGTATCCTCATTTTGTTTTCGATATCATGGCACCATGAAAGATGATGAAGAAGAATGATGCAACTGGTGAAGGTTCAAATCCAAATGCATACGTTCTTTCATATACTACGCTGCGAGCTATAGACTCAGTTAAATCTTGGACACATGTGTTTGAGATTCTGGAACACGAGGTTATAAATTGCCTAGAAGATTTCGAAAATGAAGTGGACTATACTCACGGAGCTAAACTTAGAATTATAGCCCAGTCCGAGATTCACAAGATAGTTGTGTGGCCAAGGCTCATGTTGTATAATGACATGATAAGTTGGGCCCTGGAAAACGTCAACGTCCAAACCAAGAGCATTTTCAACTCTCAAAAGGTTGTTGTTGGGTCTTTCTGAACAAAACACATACAAGTAATGTATAATCTATCTCACAATTTTAAATATAATTACAATGTTGCATTCATGCTGGAGTTTGAGAAACAAGGGTGCATACAATATGACAAAAGTTATCCTGATATAATCAAGTACTGGTGGGGGTACCCAGAGAAATTCAAAGCCGACTCTCATGGCGTTTATGCCACAATGTCGTTGGATACTCATATGATTTATGTAGCTATGATGCTTTGTAAAATATTCAGGAAGAAGAGTCCTACCCATTTCCCGGTGGCATGGGTGTCAATTATGCATGAGGTGGCCGAGGTCTTCTCTTTTAATTGGGCCAAAATTTTACCAGATAACTTGGCTAAAGAAATCATGGAATACAAATTGGTGAATTCAAAGGGGAAACCAACCCCTTTATATATGTCTGCATATATCATGGATGTTATTTGCTTCATAAACCCTTTTCCACTTATGAACTGGAAATGGCCCCTGACCAACGCTAAACCTATTCACTTCTATCACTCCAAGCTATGGGAAGACAAGGCCAAATATTTCTTCTACGAAATCTTCCACCATGTAGTGGTGCCCATTCATATAGATTTATATGGTTTCCCACCCCCTCGAATTACAGACAAGATCATGGGAAATCTGGGAAAAATAGCAGATTGGTTCTTCGACAAAAACTTCTCTTACATTAGTGTTTTCGGATTCTCAGTCCCTCCCATGCCCTCCCTAGGTTTTTACCAGACTGTCTAGTATGCCGAGAAGTATCTTATCAAACAATGACAGGGGGCATCAACAAGGAGCTGAAAGCAGCCCAGACAAAGGTATGGCCTACCTTCCCTCTCTAGGTTGGTATGTTTTCATTATTAGACTTTGGTCACTCCAAAGTGGAGGTTGCAGCTCTAGAGGATGTCAAGTTGGTTGACATTGATTTTAAAAGGAATGACCCACAAAAAATCATGGAAAACCACCTGGCCTAATACAACCTGAAGAGATATGTGCACGAAAACTCCCCCACATGATGAAATATTCAGGGGAGTCATGTATTATGAGGAAGTACTGAATAAAGTCCAAACCTTGTCGCCATATCAACAGGCCAATTTCTTCAATTTTCAAATGCACAGACTAAACAACTTGCCCAAAGTACTACAGGGAGAATCGGTAGCCATTTCATCTTCACAGGAAATTGTACTTCTGGGTTTTGAGACAGGGAGCTCTTGAAAACAGGATACTGAGGAAAATCTAAATAACACCAAAGTTTTAATGAAAGAATTGAAATCTTCATTATCAATTCCATTAGGCCCTCAAGCAACAACTCATCTCGAAGCTTTCCTAAAGCAAGGGCATGACACATCTCCTTCTACACTAGCCACATCTGTTTCCCATACCATTGATCAACAACCACCCATGGAGATAGGTACCCCTATTACTTCATTAACACCGTTGCATTCAAGTTTTGGGAATCCTGGTTCCGAAGTCATTTATGTGGGTGATCTTACCCCAATTTTGCCTGAAGAGATGCCTCCTTCGGACTTCTTCTTCAACAAGAAAAGGAGGGTCATCGTCAAATGAGAAAAACATCAGAAATATGGAGCGATAGTCAAAAGGAAAAGAATGGTGTACGATGGACATAACCAAGATGATACAAAATTCACAAAGGAAGTTACAGATTTGTTGGGTGCTTTCTCCACTGCTAATCAATGGTCAGTGGAAAATTTGGCCGAACAACTGCAACATAAGTCCATGTTGGTTGAGAAACTTCAAAATAAAATGCACGCAACTGAGTAGACTTTCCAGAACAGAATAAGTCGAGACTTCGAGCATATCAGAGCATATGATAAGAAACAAATTCAACAACTCGAGGCCAACTTTGACGATCTCCAAAGGAATTCACAGTTCAATCAAGGACTGATCACCCAAAATGATGAATTAATAAAACAATTGCAAGCTAGGTTGGAGTTGACATAAGGTACCTCAGTGGATATCTCATCCTTCCATACTCAAGCATTGGAAATAAATGAAAAACTGGAAAAGGCCCAACAAGATCTTTTTGTGAATGTGGATTCTATCCAGAACTGCTACCAGGCAGTAGATCTTTCCCTGAAAGACATCTACATCAAAGAAAGGGAATCTTGCTCAAATCAAGTTAAGTTTCAAGAGGTTTTATTATTGGTACCAAAGGATGATGTCTCAGATTTTCATCGGCTTTCTCTTTTTGAAAAAATAAGAGGCGATATGGCTTTAAAGACCTGGGAAACAAATCTAGCATAAAGAAAAATATTTTCCAGAGACGTAAATGAAGCTTGTCTAGAAGCATTGTCATTACTAGACAAAGGACTAATTGATTTTGAAGGAAAATCTATCTCCAAATCCCTAGGTAAAATTGATATAGCAAAGAACTAGTATAATTCCAGAAAAAACAAAGAAGAAGCTCTGACGACCATTCAAAAAATGAACCAGATTGATCTCCTTCAAATAAATAAATGGATAGTAAACCCAAGCTTGGAATTACAGGTCATATCTCAAGGAGTGAAAAGGATACAAGAAAAGTTTCCTCATATAGAGAGGAAGTTGTATACTTTTGAGGTGAACGAAGCAGTTGAACCTTCAAGGTTGGTGGTGAAATTGGTGAGTAAATGCATCCAATGTATTGAATATGGGAAAACAAGAACATCCAAAAGAAAGTAAGAAAGTGACATTGCATTACTGGATATAGTTGAAGGGACAAATGGTAACAAAGCTATGATGACCAGGATGTTGTGCTAAAGTATCAAGAAGATCAGATTACAGATATATCTGGCCTAAAGGAATGAGAAAAGAGGAAACATTTTTTCCAACAGACGAAGAGATTGCAAACGAAACTCATCATTTTCTATGTTATGTTTTCTTATTTCAAATATTTGCTATTTTAAATTATGATAAGTCCAACTGTTTTGAGTTGTGACAGTTTTGTATAAATATATAGATTGAAGATCTATTAAGGGTTGCTTCTTGCCGATTGTAATAGAGAAAACTCTCCTTATTGAGTATTAATACAAGTGCAGACAAAGATTCCAATTTTTTTTTAGTTTGGGTTATGTTTTTCTTCTATTTTTCTATATCTCAACATTTCTTTATGCATTCCTTGATAAATGTTTGATTTCAATTTAGTACAACAACTACTATAATTGTATTTCATCAGTAATTTGTTAAGTAAGCAGTTTTTCCTCTACATTTACTGTGAGTAAATCAAGATCTGCGAGCTGTGTGGATTACTGTATCTTATACTTTATTCAAGGTTACACTATCTATTTTCTTTCACTACAAAAAGGTGAGACTCTTCAATAATTGATGCCTTGCTTTGTTTTACAGTTTTGTAGTTTTCTCTCACACCATTCGATATTGCAATTTTGACTTAGACACGAAATACGCCCTCTGTGTTTCCATACTGTTAATTTCATTTAAGGAATTTTTCTCATATAAATAAGGTAGAAAAAACACTTTAAAAAAATACTCTCTTAAACTTTCCTGATGCCTGACATTAATCTTTGAGCCTTAAGTTTAATCTCAGGAACAACATATACCAAGAATTCTTTTTCCATGTCGGGGAATTTTAGTATCGGCGTTGTAATAAACAACTCCTTAATATTTTGAAATGATTTTGCGCATTTCTCAGTCCATACTAAATTCTTGTTCTTCTTCTGCAATTCAGTTATCGTATTTTCTATCTTCGAAAAGCCTTCGACAAATCGTCGGTAATATCTTGCTAGACCCATAAAACTGCGTACTTCTCGTACGTTTGTCAGTGTCGACCATTCCATAATAGCCTCTACTTTCACTAGATCCACAACGATACCTTCATTAGATTTGATATGTCCCAAATAATGAATCTTTGATTGGTAAAAAGAGCATTTTTATAGCTTCTCGTACAATTTGTTTCCTCTTAGGCACTGTAGGATCAATCTCAAGTGTTCATCATGCTCTTCCTTCATCCGAGAATAAATCAGTATGTCATCAATAAAAAATTGAAAAAACTTGTCCAAGTATTCATAGAACATCTCATTCATCAAACTCATGAATACCCCTGGGGGGTTCGTCAAACCGAACAGTAAGACTGTAAACTCATAGTGTCCAAATATCGTCTCAAAAGCATTTTTATGGATATATTCCTCTTTAATCCGTAATTGGTGATATCCTGACCTCAAGTCAATATTAAAAAAAACCGTCTCTCCTTTCATATGATCAAATAAATCATCAAGCCTTGGCAATGGATACTAGTTCTTGATTGTAGCTTTGTTCAATTGACGATAGTCAATGCAAAGCCTCCATGATCCATCCTTCTTTCTAAAACATATCACTGGCACACCACACGACGATACACTTAGATGTGTCAGTCCCAAACACAACAAATCCTTCAATTGAATTTTCAACTCCTCCAATTCATGCGTTGACATCTGGTAAGGCATTCTCGCTATCGATTTAGTTCCAGGTTTCAAGTCGATTGTAAACTCCAACTCTCCTTCGGGTGGTAAACCTGGTAACTCTTCTAGAAATATGTCTGCAAACTCTTGTACTACAAGAAGGTTTTCTAGTCCTTCTACCTCGCCCTTTTCATTCAATGCTAAGATTGCATATAACTTGCATCCCTTGCGCATACTATTTTGCAATTGTAGGGAAGAAATAAACCTTAAGGACACTCCCTGGTTTCTTCATACAATCACTCTACTTTGTCCCAAATCATCCATCAAACTTAATTGTTTCATCTTACAGTTAAGTATCACATCATGCAACTCCATCCAATCCATACCAATCACCATGTCATAAGATCCTAAGATCGTGACATAAATATCTACCTTTTTCACAAATTCTCCCAAGTTAAGGATATAGTCCGTAACCTTTTCTCCAGCCTTTTGTTTGGCACTTGATGCCATTTATACGTACTTGAACTCGTCCTGCTCGACCGCCTTTACCTTAATTCTCTTAAGAATTGCACTAGAGATAAATCTCTCTGTAGCACCTGGATCTATCAATATATTGTAATTCTAGTCTGCAATTATATCTGATGTCTCTAACACAATACACTGGTGCTCAACATGGTGGTTATTCACCGCTGCATGTATCCTATGGGCCTTTCCCAAATATCCAACTGTAGTGGGTCCATATGATACGATAGCTATGGCCTTCTCAATCGAACAATCTCGCTAGTAATGTGGCTCACCACATGTCCAACATCCAGTCTTTGGTCTAGTGCTCCTGGTCCCCAAAGTAGAAGCTGTTGATCTAAAATCCTATGATCCCGATCTGTTCTGTTGAACAGGACTAAACTGTTTCTACTGCGGACGACGTTGTTTCTTCTATGGTCCTCTATAAGGAGTCCTTTGTTTATTATCTTGTCATCGTGGTGTCGTGAACATAGGTCCTCTAGGTGTATCTCTATGCCCTAAAGCCTATCTAGTTGGTGTCTAGTGCTGCTGCGCTCCCGGTGTCGTCGGTACACCCTGTCTAGAAGGAGTCCGGCCCCAACCCCCGTTGTTCATCACTTCCTCAGCTATGAGGGCCTTCTGAACTGCCTCGTATAAAGACTGAGAAATTAGGATCTGTACCTTTGCACAAATGTTGAATTTAAGGCCAAACAAAAACTTGTTGACCTTTAACTTCTCCATGTTCAGATGTGGAGAATACCTAAGTAGATCCATGAATATGGCCTCGTACTTTGGCATTGTACGACTACCTTATCGTAAGGCATTGAACTCATTAAGCTGACACTCATTGAATTCCTTGGACAAGTACCTCTCCCATAACTGTTCCTCGAACAACTCCCATGACACATCTTCTAAGACCATGTTTAGTTGAAGTAGGAGTGTCTTCCACCATAGAATAACACTCCCCTTCAGTTGAAAGACCGCCATGCAAAATTTCATGTTAGAGGTGTAATCATGAAGTGCGAAGCACATCACCATATTCTCCAACCATGCCTCAATGGCTAAGTCATACGTGGCACCCATGAAATCGATAAACATCACCTTCTCAAGTTCTTTGTGCATACTACCACTAACAGATAGAGTGTGTTGTGAACCCTCATTGGGTACAAATGCTCTGCCCTCATCTTGATCTAGGTGGTTAATGAATGCCTTATAAATCCTTTGGAAGGATCTCATCAAAACTACCACATTTCCCACAACAACATGTTCTGGCTCAGTATTCTACTCATATCCCTAGGGGTTAGATCCTTCTGGTGTGGGTACTATCGAAGGTGTCACATCTCTTCCTCCAACACCACGTTGTCTACTTCCCCTACGTCCTCTAACCATGATACCTACAAGAAAAATTTCATATTTTTTTATTAGTGATCTAAATCAATCATTTAGTTTGACACAATGGATGGCGTAACAGTCCAATGTTGCAGGGTTGAACCCGCTCTGATACCATATGTAACAACCCCTTTGTTACGTCATAAATAATGGAGAACAGTAAGAGATATATATATTTTTTTAAACATTAACAAGACATCATTAGAATAAGTGAAACATGATATTAACATACTTCAATCATACACAGTCTAATTCATGATAATAACATACATCAGTAAAACACATTCTATTTCTTTCATTTCATTGCACAACTAGATTTAGATACCACTTAAATGCATGAAGGATTTTCCACCTCACATAAGACAACATAAAAAACTACCCAACCAACCTATCCTTCAAGGTTAGGACCTCCAAGACACATAATCAATGCTCAAGTCTAGGATTCATCTGATTGATTTTGACCACTTAAGGTCTTAAGATTGGCGATTGTTCTGAGGAACAAGGAAGTATCTAATTCCCATATTTTCAATTCATTCCAAAATTCAAATATAAATTCCAGCATTCTTAACTACATTTCTTCGAACACAGAAAATCTAGTCATATGATCACCACTTCATAACACTAAATGTTTATTATTACAATAATTCATCATCTTATTCATTTAAAGGATAATAATAAATTCCATTAACATCTGGAAAGAAAATTACAGTAAAAACCAAATACCATTCAATAATCAATCTATCATTTATGATAGTTTCAACCTTACTTATGTTTACTTGGAAAACGTGTGACAAACCTACAGGGTACAACCAAGTAGATAGATATCTGATCCAGCTAACAATTTAAAAGAGGAAAAGAAGAGGAGAGAAAATATCTCAACACATAGTGGAAATCATAAGCTTACTATGTACTTTGTGAACTAACCGTTAAAGTGATGAATAAATTCTGCAACGAGTGAAGGTCTATTCTGAGAATGAGTTAATAATTTCGGTAAGAAATATTAAATTTCTCTTCTGGGTGACACAGTGCAAACACTTCCAGAGACAACTCCAGAAGAGTGTCTACAGACCCCTTGAAGGCCCAAGTTCAGAAGAAACAATACCCGATGCACAAAGACCACTCATGGATGGAAGAGGCTTAAAGATTTGGATGAACTAAGCTCTGGAGAGACTGTGTGAATTTACACAGGGGAGATGCAAAGCACACACACAACAAATAGAATCCAGAGCTCAAGATAAAGAGAGTGAGTGCAATATTCAAGTGGAAAAACAAGAGCGTGAAATTATTTTTGAAAGAATTAGCAGATGGAAAATAATCGTGAGGAATCGAAATCCTTGCAACCATCCGATCATACATGAGTAGCACACTTTTTAAAACCCTGACACCTTCGGGCTTTGCCACTTTAGCAAATACGAGTAGTTTGTAAGTAAAGAACCTTGAAGCCTAAATTTGCAGAGTAAATATACACCGTAGATCAGTGGGAAAATACTAGTTGTTATATTCATAAGAGTTTGATGATTCGACAAGTTTGAATCCTAACTGTCTAAGAGCTGAAAAACCTAGAAGCTCTGAAGTCCCGGAGTGAAGCACAGTCGTATATCTAGTGATCAATTGAGGACCATTATATATATTTGATCCTTCGTTCCTCGTAGGTTTGTTAATTCAGTACTCCAGTGAATTTAGAGTCATGGTGTTAAGATTTAAGGGCCTCCTGGAGTCCCAAAGTCGAGAGTAAATCCTTATCACCGAACACTGGGTACATGTCTCCATAGATTCTGAGTATTCGGAATTTGTCCATTCGGGAGGTGGTGGTAAAAAAATGTTTTGGTGTGAAGAATATCGAACCCTAGAGTTTCTCCTAATCGTAGATCAGTGCAAGGTGTAGGAACCATTGATCTCCGAGTTATTCAGGATTTGGTACTTCGGAAAAACTGAGTCATTTTTGAAAAAAATTGAGGGACTCCTAAATTCTGGAATGGACGTCAACCATTAATCAAGGGAAGGCTCAGCCATTAGATTCCCGAGCCCTTCGGTGGCTCAATGATTTGGTTTAAACAGTTTAAAGTTGTGAAGAAGATAAAACCTCTAAGCTTGGAGTTCCATAGTGGATCTCCACCATAGATTCTCGCGTGAGGATAATCTCCACCAGTATTTCGATTAGGTCTTTAAACATTAACGAAGAAAGGAGGAAGGGTAGGGTTAACCTACAACTACTTTTTGACCTCTCTTTACGATCGAATTTGGTCGGTAAACACTCCGGGTGAAATGGAGTGTTGAGATAATGAAACCTCTGGAGCATAGTAGTCATGGAGCTCCGAATAGTACCATTTTGGATAGCGCTAGGTTCTAGCTCATGGTTGGATGCATAAATTGACAAGGAAAATGCTAACACACTATAGGTTTAAAGTCAAATCCTTAAACCATTAACAATATTCCCATGAATCTCGATAGTTTTGGTTTTAAAAACAATACACTGAGACTCCATGTTATTAATAAATTGAATTATCAACGAATTCAACTGAACATCCACAATAAATTTGGATTTAAACAAATTCAATAGAGGTCTAAAATACAACAAAATTGAAAAGACAAAGGTTCAACAGATATTTCCACGATATAAATTCGGTCTCAATTCTATTGTTTTCTAGCGACAATTCACCATTAATTTCCTTTAATAATCTCAACTAAACTCTAATCATGAAAATTCACCAATGGATAAAATACAAATTTTAGAACATAGATCATACCCAAATATAATTTAAAATTTACTATGAGTATCAAGCCTCTCAAATTTAGATTTCGGAAACGTCTGGAACTGACAGTAAAAATTACAAATATAAACACTGCAACTATTATTCGTTGGCAACTACTGTAAATTAATTATAAACTTTGAAATAATATTTGTTGAAAGTAATTGTAACAACAAACATTTAATGATTCTACAACGTCCCTATCAGTCTAACATACAACTACACTAATGCTACGAATAAAATTTAGAATTTAAAATACCAAAACCAATGAATGTTGCATAATGAAGATGCCCTTCAAAGTCTTGTGCTCCTTCATTCCCTTCACTTTCTAATCACAGAGAATTCACTAGTATCTCCCAACCAATTCTAGGGGTACTCTTCTTCCCCCTTAGCCCCCTGAGTCGCAAAGGGGCCACACAAAAGAAACCAACAATAATAGCTCCAAGACTTGCCTTGCAAGGAAGAGCTTCCACTCTTTTTACAAGCTTGGTATTCCAACTCTCACAAGTAAAACATAGTCCAATAAAAATTTAGCAGCATAACAATGCCCAGAAAATCAGATTCTTTTTCCTTCAAAATTTGTTTTTATAGAATTTTCTTCATTGACACATGTCCTCATGCACAGATAATTAACTTTTTAGTTAATTTTAATTTGGATTACTCACTTAGACACTTGTCAAAATATCCTCAGGTTACACCAATAATTACCATTTTTATTTTATTTAAAAGGTCAAAATCCCTCACAATCCCCAATGTGTTTCTATGTTCTTTCCTAGGTTTCCCTTTGTTCCCCAAATTTTCATTTAAGGAGTGTCCCCTAACTAGATCTTAGTTAGAGTTTAATTAGGAGTCTTCTTCTAGTTAGACTAGTGTAGTTTGAATCTAGATTATATTCTATGTACAACAAACCTCTCAAGTTATTATTTATTTCTATTTAAAATTTATTTATTTATTAAATTCATGCACGCATGTGTTTTATTCAATCTTTATATTTTTCCCACTTTTCCTAGAATTAGATTTATCCCAAATTTAATATTTTAATTAGTCCCCAAATTAAACTTAGACTTAGTTTTAGACTCTTGTTAGGATTTTCAACTAATAATATATCATTTAATTAATTAGTTAATCCAACAAGGTATAATATTTCAATGTTTTCTAGGCCATCTAGATTTATTGACTTAAGTTTAATTATGCAATGTTCCCTTCAAGACGCACCTTCGTGCTCCAAGGGTAACACTCGCCTTAGAATTTTTTTGGAAGTTGTCTGACCTTGGAGTCAACACTCCACTCAGTCGACCTTGTGATAGAATAAGGGATTCTAAGGAATAAGGACTCTGCCTTATTGTGTGCTCCTTAGAAATCTTTGTGAGCGATTGTCTCAGTATTTCCTCGTGGACCCATCTAACTAGGTAATTGTTAACCTATAGTTCAGACCACATTGGGATTGATAGTAGGTTGTGATAGGGATGCTGTCACACCTCTCCCTGAAATTTATGGTTTATGTGCATGGCCCATATACTCCTTATGTGAGTCGGATTAGAAAGCATCGTCAAGCTTGCATCCACTGACAAAATCATTGTCAATAATTCCATATACATAAATCATACTACAATCAATCATACAACATATGTGCATGAAATAAAATACTCAATAGATAAAATCCACTCCCTGACTCAATCCGGAGTCCAAGGAAATCCATCGATGCCATCAACATCCTTAACCTGTCATGTGTCCTGTACACTTAGGATGACTCATCAAAAGCATATGCCAATATATATACATCAATATAATAAATACTCCATAAAACCTCAACATCATCATATATAACCCATAATCTGAATGAAATCACAATGTACCATACTCGGATCACTTGCAAGCAAGTGTCCTCAAAGAATAAATCAATAATATTGTGCTCAGTAGAGAAGGATGTTACACACCTCTCAAACTCTATGTAGCCGAGGTGAATCCCATTGTAACTCACTCAAGTACTTTCATAATATCTTATTGTATCATTCTCTATTTCTTTTGTGACATGTTATGTGACTCAACCTTGTCGAGGGTTTCAACATTAAATAGGGTCTATCAAATGTCAACATTGAATTCAAATTTACATTGTGAAGATTCACAAATCGATAATGATCCTAGAGAATCTTTAAATTTATTCATCAAGATTCAAAATGTGTAACTAGAGACATTAAAAAAGTTCCCAATGTCATTTGATAATCTATAAATTAATAAAAATTGAAAATTCATAAATACAAAATAATTTTCATTAAAGCCTCAAAATCTTCTACACCACCATTATCTTGAATAGCCTCAATAAATAGGCTCACTGGGAAATCATCCCTCTCAAGAATTGGTTCATATGTTGAGGTTGTAACTAGATGTATCTTAATGAAGGTCGTGGGTGCAGCGTAGTGGTAAGGTCGGTCATGTAATGATGGTTAGGTCTCGGGATCGAACCCGAACATGGTCGTTGCTCACTGTTTGATTAACCATTCCGAGCCAAGCTCACCACCTTTTGAAGGTCGTGGGTGCGACATAGTGGTAAAGTCGGTCATGTAATGATGGTCAGGTCTCAGGCTCAAACTTGAACATGGTCGTTGCTTGTTGTTTGATTAACCGTTCCGAGCCAAGCTCACCACCTTTTGGGTTTCTAGGTTGAAAAAAACCCTACAGGAGATGGCGGCGGCCTCCTCTGTAGCTCTGCGCACTCCTTCGCGAGAGCTCGGCCCTCACCCAGACTCTTCCCCTAGACGCTCCTCTGTTCAATTCTCGGGCGACCCCTTCGGCTCCCCGTCTGGAGCTCCTCCCTCCTCTGTTCAACCGTCTCTAGCAGCAACGATGGGATCGTCCTCTACTGTTCCATTGATACCCTCTCCGACCTCCTTCAAAGACACGGTCTGTCAAGGCCGCTCTTCTGGATTTTCTCCTGTGGTCCGTGAAGCTCCAGATCCAGTTATCCCTATACCTTAGGAAGCGACGGTTCATGAAGGTTTCTTTAGATCTAATTATTTTTTTTGCAGGTTCAACGACCTATGGCCTCACCTGGCGGATCTGCATTCTTGGATTGCTTCAGAATGGACTCCACTCCTCGAAGATGAAGCTCATGTTCGCCCTTGTGTAAAAGGTTTCTTCGTAGTGATTTTTGCCTCTGCAAAGGATAGAGATTTGATCTACAGTTCTAGGCCTTGGTTCTGGGGCAGGTCGGGTCTGTCTGTGCATCTCTGGACCCCTTCTTTTGACCCCTCCTCAGCTTCCATCCCTATGGCCCCCATGTGGGTAAGGCTCCCTGGCCTGCCTATTCATTTTTGGGGTGATTATTCTCTTAGCCATATTGGAAATGCTCTTGGCAAGTTTCATAGTAGCAGTCCAGAAACTAAATGTGGCTTCACTACCTATGCACGGATCTGTGTAGAGATGGATTTTAGTAAAGGATTCCCAGTGCGAATCACTCTTCAAGGGATGAATTATTCTTGGATGTAGTAGCTCGACTATGAGAATCTTCATTTTAGGTGCAAAAGTTGTTTTGAAACAGGGAACTTAGCTAGCAACTGTCAGAAACTCCCTGAGAAAAATAGAAATCCAAAGAATCAACGCAAACCCACATGGTGGGTAGGATCTATTCCTGAGCATCAAAGAATAGAACCAGCTAATGATACCTCAAGCGAGGAAGATACAGAGATTGTACCATAGAAAACTGAACAAGTCACCTCTGTTCAGGAGCAAGAGCCTCCTTCCCCTAAAAAGCCCAAGGGGAAGGCCCAGGCAGAAACTGATCCAACCATAATGTTAGGCATATCTCAGCCCGAACACTAGATCTCAAGTTGGGCCAACTTAGCAGATGAAGAAGGCCCCGACTTAACTGATGAAGAAGGCCATCTACGACCGAAGGAAAGCCAATCTCATCAAAGCAAAGAATGTCAGACCGTGTCAAAAAGAAAAAAAAAAATTCAAGTTAGAAATGACGTAATGACCCGCAGTCGAACCGGGTCATTGAAATAGTATGGTTTTCCAAGCTTCTTTCTATTTTAGTTCAGTTAGGTTAGTCCCTCTGAATTACCAGGAAATTTTCAGATGTAACGAATGCAGTGGTTTCCCCACTGTTTTTTAATATAAAACATTAACTATTTTTGTAAAAAAAAACTAGATGTAGCTTAATAAGGCCCATATGGTTCATTCTATGTATCTATACATGTAGCATGGTTATGTATTGGTTCCATTTTTTGGAAGGGGCCTCCTTGTACTTTTTCTATTTTCGGACAATGATACAAAAATGTACTATTAATGTAGACAATGTTTTTGGTTTCTCTTCATTGAATGGATTAAAGAATAAGTGCTCCAATTCTTTTCAAAAAGTGGGAATTGACCACCCGTGAAAGTAATTGTATGGAAAAACTTTTCATCTTTGAATATTGTGTGACATGAAGCCATTTCCAATCAATTAAATTGTTTTTAACACCTATCAACCAACAATTACCACGAGGCAATCAAACATTGTCCATGTGAAAATTCAGAAAATTGAGTATGTATGTTGGATGTCTCCTTTGTACACCCATAAAATATTTTTCATTTCACTTAAGAATTGTTTCACCACCTCTCTATCTTGGGAAATATACATCTTCTTTGTTTTCTTACTATCATATCATTTTGGATTAAGGGCATACATTTCCATATGAAGAAGTGTAGCGAATATACCTGCAAGTGGCATGTTGAGATCCTAACATATATGTTATTGTAACGACTTTGAGCCCCTTTATTGATCTAGTATGGTGCCCTAAAGAATCTAGGTTTTACCTTGGGTACCATCCTTTGAATGAAGGGAAGTGCCTAGGATTTTCCCCGGGATATGTTACCTAGGAAAAAAATGAAGTGTATTCAATTTATTCCATTACCCATGTATACATTTTTCCCACTACATGAATAAGGTGGGATTTTTTTTAATATCCATGATGGATATAACCCTCTCCCAAATAAATTCAACGTGTTCATAAATATATCTTAAACATGGATACATGTATCCACATAATGGATTATATCCAACATGGGTTCAATAAATTCCAAAAACAATTAGACATCAACCCCAAAACGTTCATCCAAAATAATATCCCTCATTAATGATTACATCTCATGAATATTACCTTTGCAACTTTTAGGTCATATTTTCATGTCATTGAGAAATGTGGTAGATAAAATTCTCTTTACCTCCTACAATTGTTGAAGAAAATTGCAACATTTAGCGAATCTAGTGTCAATGTATTTAAGTTTCCCTAGTTTGGAAAAATTTAGGTATATAGCTTGTTACTAGTGGTGGTTACATATCAACCTCAAAATTTTATGCCCATTTTCAATCATTTTGGTAATCAATCAAATTTGTTAATGTCTTTTAGTACATTTTTCAACAAATGTGCAACATATAATGTCAAAAACAAAAATGCTTATATTCCTTTTGGACCCTCTGTAATAACATAGAAACCTTCAATGGCCCTACCTCCCCAATGGATTCACATATTTGGCCATTCAATAAGATTATGCTCTTATCTTAAGAAAACAATTGATCACCTTTAGGAAATAGGGACTTGACATAGTGAATACAAAATGTTCAACAATGAATGTTTCCGACAATCCATCCAACCATCCATTATAATGAAAAAATCATTTACACTACATGGCACCTTCAATGGTTCCATTTCCTTCTCAAGGTGGGTTTTCTCTTTGTGATTCAACATTGTTTAAATATTCTCATAACCAAATGGATTATAGCCCACTTTTTTTATCATTAATTGCAAACCATGTGTGCACAATATTGTGAATTCTCTACATTAAAAGGTATGCCACACAAAAGAAAAAATCTTGCTATTGTGATATCAACACCCATCCCACACTTCATATCAAAAGGACCACATGTCCCTACACAATCTCTTGTTTTATTTTAAAGAAGACCAAATTATGTTATGCAATCATGGCCAATTTACAATTTATACAATTAGGCTTTGCAGTGATGTTTGCATTACATTTCTTAATGGTTTTTGTCTTTGACTATAAGTTTTCTTGAGATATTTTTTATTCCAATAAAATCATTCTTACACACATTGATGAATTCATAGATCTAAACAAAAATAGACCTAGAACTAAACATTCTTCAAAACAATGCTCAACAAGAATTTCATATCCCTTCTTCATCATTGGATACCAATTCGACAACATCCTATACATGCTACACAACCTAGGCATTCCAATGGGGCTTCCTCTGAAGTTGAATCTTATGTGTAGATTTAAATATATTTAATTCTATAGCCTCACTTCCCAATGAAGGAAGGTGTTTCCTTTGTAAATTAAACATGTTTTCCAACCTATGGAGATAAGTAGAGAGGCTTTGCTCTAATGAAATTACATGGTTCCTTAATGCATTGAATTAAGAGTTGTTCTATGTAAGTTGAGTTTGCATGGTGGAAACCTCCTTAGATACATGATGAATAACTTATTTAGGCCTTGCTTCAATGATTTTCATTTCTTGATTGATTTATTTTTCTTACCTTCAATTACCTCAAACCTTTTATTAGTTGCTAATTTCAACATCTTGCAAGGAAATAGCTTATAGTATATACAAGATTTATCATTCACCAAGTTGTCTAGTTTTTGATGTAAATCCCCTGCCTCCCCCAGGTTCTGCTCGACCTCCTAGCCTAGTATCATTCAAGAAAGGGAGTCAGATTGACTCATAGGGCCCCTGCTGGACCCCCAAACAAGTTTACATAGGTCCTTATTAGTTCTTTGTGCAGGTTCTTTGAAAAACCCATGGGCTCTTTCCTTTGGCACTTTTCTCTTTTGAAAATTTTAAATTTTGAAGTACAGGCGCTAGCTCCCCTCTTCTATATCCATTTACTCTCATGTGACCTCAGGCTATGACCTAGGGCTTAACCCAAAGGGCGTTAAACTCCGAGCTTCGAGACTCTTGGCATTCGACGCTTATCCACACTCTCGAAGTGACACAACCCCAAACTCACAAGATTGCTCCACGTGTCTACCTCCAAATAGATGATCAAATATAGGTGTCTACACCTCCAGGCTCTGGTTTATTGTGGGTCAATGCTCCCTCTTACCTTCTCTCCCATAGTACCAAACTTTGAAGCAAGTAGATCTTATGACGTGTTTCTGTAACAGATCGACAATTGGTGGAGCTTCGGCCCTTCGAGCCCCCGACCACTTTGACACTCCCTACTCCTTTTCGGTGTTATTCCTCCTGAAAAAAGAACCCACGAAGCACCTAATCACATTCCACGTGTCCTCAGGATTCAACGGTCACAATCTACTTTGGCCACTCGAGACTTCGGCAGAACAAGCTTCTACTCCTCATAAATCTCCCGGGGCTCTAGTCTCCTGGACCTCCCGATCTGTTGACACTTGTCCACCTAGAATAAATGGTCACGATGGCTTCGCTCCTTCAGAGATTTGGCGATTCTTATTTCTCCTCGTCCAAAATATCTAGAAGTGGTGTGGCTCCGAAGTTTCATATCTTTCGCCACTTGTCCCTCCTGATGATGGATGGTCCTAATCCACTTCGAGAATTCACGACTTTGGCTAGTCCGCTCTTTTTTACACTTAAGAGGATTATGTTTCATGCACTTACCTAGATCCAATGACTGTTCATCTTATACTCTCAGATCCTACGGCTGGGATCTGTCTTCTTCCTGCTACCTGGACGTAAGATTCAACGACCCATATTTCTTCTCCAGATCTGATATAACGACAATTGTTTCTCCTTCTACTTCTCCTAGCATTTTTCCCTCCGACGAAAGATTTTAAGAAGATCCAAAAGTTGTGGCCTTTGATCCTCCTGTGAGCCAGACTGATGGGTCTTGACTTGTGATTATGGGAACCACTATCCCTCCTGAGATTGAATGCTTTAAAACTCAAAGGGGCTCATCCTTTGAACTTTCCCTTGCAATTCCAAATGACTTGGCTTCTTCCTATGCTATTTATCCTGAGCTTTATCCCGCTCGAACCTAAAGAGGTTCATGCCTCCTTCCTATATAGAAAACTTTTATTTCCCTTCTGTCACTCCATGCTCGTCCTCCTGAGCCTATGAACTTGGGATAAGTTCACCCTGCACGAAATTTGCACTAGTATTCAAAATATGACCCTAGAAAGGGTTCTTGATCTTTGCACACCTCGCAGAGTCTTTGTACACAATTGAACTACTCCTCCTGAGCTTTGTAAAGTATGAAATACGTTTCCTCTGGAGCACTCCTTGTGCTTGTCTCCCTTGAGATCTTCTCAACACTAGTCTAATTATTGGCTTGGTGCACACCTTGCACATGTCTTTTCTTGAGTCCTGAACTCTTCAGGCTCACTAATGCATTCCTGCATCTTCTCAATGCACACTTGTAGAGATCTCCTCCAGGGTATTCAACAACTCTGGTTCTCTTCAATTCCCCCAACACTTTAGAAAGGTCTTGGAACTGTGCACTTCTTGCACCTACTAGAAATCATTCCTGATTGAGCCTTCCTTCAAAGTATTCAACAACTCTGAAGTACTTCCTCCTTCAACTGGGTACCAGAGTGTTCAATAGCTCTGGGGTGTCTTCCCTAACACTCTTCTCTCACAGAACTCTAAACAGAGTTCTCTTGTGCACTCCTTGCACTCGCTCAAAGCACTCCTTACTGAGATGACATAGTATTCAGTAACTCCTCTAGAGTGTTCAACAACTCTGAGTCTCCTTATGATTTTGTAATTGTTCTGGTGTGCCCTTCTGGCACATTCTTCCTGAACTCAAAAAAAAATTAAAAACATGCTGATGATGCACGCTACACCTCAACCCGCAGGGAAGAAGGTCCACGTCAACATGATCTTTCCTTTACCACTGGCCCGAAGAACTCTAAAACGACTCTCCTATTTTCCTTTCAGAAAATATGCACCCACAACAAATCCTCGTGGGACCCCCTCTTTGCACTTAGGAGATCGGACTTCACGATATCACGAATCCTGTGGTCGAGTGCCTGCTCACCGTGACCCCGAATCCTAAAACTCTGAGACTCTGATATCACTTCGACTTGTCAGATTTCACGTTTTTGCGAGTTGCGATAACATACAACTCTGCCCACGAACCCTGAAATCCCGAGGTGTCAGACTCCGACACATTTCTTGGCGCTGGCCCCACAACTAGCCTTCTCACTAGTTCGGGACTTCGACTTACGAAACTTCGAAGTGGTCGACGCAGTTGACTTCTACGTCGATAGTGTGCCACCTGTCCACCCTGCTGGCTCCTGTGGTCCCACACAATCCTATCGATCCTTCACGGCTTCACACTTCACGATTTTGTGAACTTTGATACCAATTTTTCGACCCTTCCACTCACGAAATCCCGATGGGCGATTTCACGAGTGATCCAACGGCCCCTGGCTGACTTGGATCGATGGCTATGCCTCTCCTGAGCTTGCACATTTTGGAATAATTGTGGTACTCCCCTGCTCCTTCGTGAGATCTAATGGCTCACAAGACTTCACGGATTCTCCATAGAGAATTTCGACCGTTCGTTCTTTCCTTGAGAACTCGTCCTCCCGCAGTCCGACGTTGCTACGCCTTCCTTCAGATTTTTAAGGTACCTGGACGCTTTCCTTCCTTCGACCCCTTCGAAGGTTAAAATCCTTCTGAGATTTCCACGACTCTGCGCCTTTTAGAAAAACCCTTGCACGCACTCCTTGCGACAAACTTTCAAGCACTTCCTAGTGTTGAATTCCTTCGACTCTACGCACACCTGCAGCAGTAGTCCCTCAATACTTCGCTCAGGTTCGCAACCCTGAGGCTTCACTCGGCCTGCGCACTGCTTGCATGGCTCCTGTGCCTAACTGCACTTCTGTGGAAATGAGAACAAAATCTTTCTCTCCTGATCTTTCAGAGACAACCTCTGAACACCTTGTCGACGCACTCCTTGCGGACAATTCAACTGCACTCCTTGCAGGAACTCTTGCTTAGATAGAGAAACAATTGAAACTCATTCCTTTTCCCTTTCCTCTCATATTTCAAACATTCAACAAGAAATCATTCATACATTGCATAAAATAAAATTTACAAAAGAAAGAGTAAAATACCCATGAGCACAGAATTTAGCATACATACAAAGAGAACAAACATGACGCCATGAATTTGAATCAAAGATTTCTCTATTAATTCAAATTTCTGTACATGGGTGTTTTCACACAACTCTCTGCTTCTCCTCTATGCTCTTCATACTCTTCATGCTTATGTTACAACACAATGAGGGTGGCTATATCCCGTTTCCCTCTTGCGCTCTAAAACTGTCTAATCTAACATTCAATTCTATCTACCTGCATTAACTACTATAAATGCCTTCTACCTACTAAGGATGAGAGCGGATCGCTCAAGGTCCGATTACATTATACAAGTGTTCTCCTTCTTAATTACTTCATTTAAGGTTGCGCAATAACTTCAAGGTAATTTCAAAATTTGTGCTGGGTGCTTTTCCAGCTGTCTGTTTTCTCTGCGCTGGCTCGCTTGAGATGCTCCTGCATCATACTCCCTCGCTTGAAAATTTTCATGGGCTCCTGTCCATGAGCTCATGCATTGTGTGTCCATGCTTTTGGATCTCTGCTTCGTTCTCCCAGCTGGCATCTTCAACTGGATGGTCCTTCCACTTGACCAAATATTCAAAGTATTGCTTCCGCCTGGTCTTCTTGCTGACCCTTTTGTCTAGTATGCGCTCCATTTGCGGCTTATCTGCAACTGGCATCTTCTTTGTCCACTGGATCACTGGCTGTTCATTTCCTGTCCCTGTTTCCTCAATTTTATATAGGTACAAATCTGAGATATTGAATATCGAAGAAATTCTGATCCCATCGGGTAATTCAATCTCGTAAGCATTCACCCCAAATTTCTTCAAGACCCTACATGGTCTGATTTTCTTCATCTTTAGCTTATTATATGTTCCCCTTGAGAACCTTTCCTTTCTCAAATGTGCTAGAATCAAATCACCAACCTCAAATTGAAGTTGTCTCTTGTGTTGATCTACTCTGCGTTTATATTCCTGGTTTGAATTCAGCAATCGCTCCTTCACCTGGCTGTGAAGTTCCTTCATCGCCTCTGCAAAATTTTCTGCACTAACGCTCCTAGTTGCATTCTGTTTTGAATCTCTCAGCTCAGAAATTCCTCTCAGCTGCATTCCATAGACAATCTGAAATGGACTTTGCCCTGTGCTTCTATTAACTGAGTCATTATAAGAAAATTCCGCCTGTGGTAATATGTTGTCCCACTGGTTGTGGTGTTCTATCACCAGGCTTCTCAGCAAGTCTCCCCGACTTCTATTCACCACTTCTGTCTGTCCATCCATCTGAGAATGATAAGCCAAACTAAATGACAGGTTAGTTCCTAGCTTCTTCCACAAGGTCCTCCAGAAGTGTCCTATGAACTTGGTGTCTCGATCCGAAACTATGCTCCTTGGTAAGCCATGAAGTCGAATGACTTCTTTGAAAAATAGGTTTGCAATGTGAGTTGTGTCACTGGTCTTCTGACATGGAATGAAGTGTGCCATCTTGGAAAATCTATCCACCACCACAAATATTGATTCAAAACCTCTTTGTGTTCTTGGAAACCCCAATACGAAATCCATGCTGATTGCATCCCACGACCTTTCAGGTATTGGCAATGGTTGATAAAACCCTGCATTCTGTTTCCTTCCCTTCGAATGATGGAAAATTCTACATCTTTCCATGAATATCTTGACATCTTCTTGCATCCCCGGCCAAAAATATGAATCATTCAACTTTGCGAACATCTTGTCGTGACCAAAGTGCCCGACCAATCCTCCACTGTGTTTCTCCTTCAACAAATTCTCCCTCATGGAGAATTTTGGAATACACAGCTGATTACCTTTAAACAATAATCCTTCCTGGATCATGTATTCTGTCCATTGACTTCTATCCCTGAGAATTTGATTCTCAGCTGCTTCATATTCCTCCTTAAAATCTAGATCATTCCTGTACATGTCCTTGAGATCATCAAAACCCAACGTTTTGACCCTGAACTCCTGCAATAGCAAACACTTCTTGCTCAAAGCATCAACAACTTTGTTAGCAGTGCCATAGATATGTTTAATCACAAAAGTAAAGTTCTGCATATACTCAACCCATTTAACATGTCTCTGATTCAACTTTTCCTGTTGAGTTACAAACTGCAGTGCATGATTGTCATTGTATAAGACAAATTCTTTCGGGATCAAGTAGTGTCTCCATTTCTTCAATGCCTGAATGATAGCATAAAACTCCTTATCATAAGTGGAGTATTTCACTTTCGATTCATTCATCTTCTCGCTGAAATATGCTATCGACCTATCCTCCTGACTCAAGACCGCCCCTACTGCAAATCCACTTGCATCGGATTTCACTTGAAATATCTTTTGGAAATCCGGCAACACCAAAATGGGTTGTTCCATAATCTTCCTCTTCAACAAATTAAAAATCTTCTCAAATTCTTCAGTCCAGTGAAAATACTTGTGTCTCTTCTTCACTGTGTCCATCATCGGTGCGCTAATTCCACTGAAATTCCTGACGAATTTTCAGTAGAAACTAGCCAATCCGTGAAAACTTCTCACCTCAAAGGTATTCTTCGGTGATGACCAATTTTTGATTACCTCCACCTTACCTGGATCCATCCTCAACTCATCTGCAGAAACAACAAATCCCAAGTAAATGAGCTCTATCTTCATGAATGAGGATTTCTTCATGTTTATCAACAACTTCTCCTGCTGTAGCTTCTGCATCACTGTAGCCAAATGTTTCAGATGCTCTGCCACTATTTTACTGAAAACCAGTATGTCATCCAGATATACGATAACAAATTTTCCGATGAACTCCCTCAGGACTTCGTTCATCAACCTCATGAAGGTACTCGATGCATTTGTTAAGCCAAATGGCATAACAAGCCATTCATACAACCCTTCGTTGGTTTTGAATGTTATCTTCCATTCATCACCTTCTCTCATGCGGATTTGATGATAACCTCTTTTCAAATCAATCTTTGAAAAGAATTTTTCTCCACTCAAGCAATCCATCAGATCATCCATCCTTGGCAATGGAAATATTTACCTGATGGTTATCTTGTTAATCGCCCTCGAGTCAGTACAATCCTCCAGCCTTCGTCTTTCTTCGGACTGAGTACTGTTGGAACAACACACAGACTCAAGCTTTCCCTAACCAAACCTTTGTCCAACAACTCCTGGACTTGTCTTTTGACTTCTTCATTCTCTTGCGGCGTCAATCTGTACGCGGCTTTGTTTGGCAAACTGGCTCCTGGTATGAGATCAATATGATGACTCACATTTCTAATCGGTGGAAACGAACGGGGTAATTCGTCCACTACTATATCAACGAACTCTTCCAGCAGTTCCTAAACTTCTTCTGGTAAATCATCTACTCTTGTGCTGGTCAAAACAATCTTCGGTTTCCTGACCACAATGAATTGCAATTCTTCCTTCTTCTTAACCTTTGTAAGAAGTTCCTTCCCACTCATGAGAAGTACAGTGTTGCTTACTTCCGGTTTCACCTCCTTATCCTTGATTGGAAGCAACATGCGAGTCCTCCCATTCTTCTCTAGGGTGTATGTGTTCATTCTCCCATCATGAATCACATTCCTGTCATATTACCATGGTCTACCCAA
>ML848844.1:8560-27609 GCA_009831015.1 Picea engelmannii
TAAAACAAAGCTCTGCAGGAATTTTCATTTCTCAAGAAAAATATTTGAAAGAGATGTTGAAGAAATTTCAGATGGAAGATTCCTCTACAGTTAGCACACCTATGGTGGTTGGTTGCAAGCTGAGTAAATATGATATCTCACCTAATGTTGATCAAAGAACATATTGCTCTATGATAGGCAGTCTTCTGTACATCATAGCATCCCGTCCTGATATAATGCAAGCTGTTGGAATGGTAGGTCATTTTCAGTCTGCCCCTAAACAAATTCATTGGGTAGCTATCAAAAGGATATTTAAATACTTGAAGGGAACAATGACTTATGGTCTGTGGTATCCTAGAAATCAGAATTTTCAGTTAACTGCTTATTCAGATGCAGACTGGGCAAACTGTGTTGATGAGAGAAAAAGCACCAGTGGAGGAGCATTTTTCCTAGGTGACTCATTAGTTGCATGGCTTAGTAAGAAGAAAGGATCTATTTCATTATCCACTACAGAGGCAGAATACATTGTTGCTGCTACTTGTTGCACACAAATCTTATGGATGATACAAACTCTTGCAGATATGAAGATAACCTACACTGATCCTATTCCAATTCATTGTGACAACACCAGTGCCATTAGTGTCTCCAAGAATCCTGTTCTTCATTCTAAGACTAAGAATATTCAAATCAAGTACCATTTTCTCAGAGAACAAGTTACAAACATAACTGTTCAACTGAATTATATACCTTCCACAGAACAGATTGTTGATATCCTTACTAAACCATTAGCAGCGACCCCTTTTGGATACCTTCGTCAAAATTTGGGGGTTATAATATCTTGTGTCTAATCTATTCACCTGGTCAAGGGGAGTACTTCTTGAATATCTGGTGTATTTCCAAAATGCTTATAGCTGACAGGGGGAGTATGTTTTGCGACAAGATCAGGGGAAGAATGTTTCTTCTTTGACATTGATGTCAAAGGGGGAGAAAAGAGTTCAGGAGAGTTGAGTCTGAATGCATATGGGAGAGTTGAGTCCGAATGCATGTGGGTTCTTGTGGAGTTGAGTCTGAATGCATGTGGGAGAGTTGAGTCTGAATGCATGTGGGTGCTTGTGTTTCCAATAATGACAAAGGGGGATATTGTTGGAAAATATGTAACAGACAACGAATGGCATGAGTACAAGAAGAATGTACAGAGGATTGTTAGCATATTCACAGGCAGCGTATATTTGTCATTGATGGAAAGTACATTAGTGGTGATGACTTAAGTACAACAACGATGACTAGAAGTGCAACAATAATTGGGAGGAGAAGAGTAAGTGATCATTGAATCCCATTCAAATTTCCCGAAAGAACGAGGGCTGTCAGATATGAATGAAGACAAGACGAGCACATTGAAGAGGAGGATAGAGCTCAGTCATTAGATCCAAGCACAAGACCTGACCATCGTTTGATCAAGGATAACCTACACGCTCTTTAAAGTATAAGGAGAAGCGAGCATAATCGCGATTTGCAAAATCGCGACTTCATCTGAGCTGTCAGATCAAGATTGATTACAGACTGTTGATACCAGCCATAGTCAGAGTTTCGAGGATCGCGTGGTGGAGATGTCAAAGATACAATGGAAAAGTAATCCTGATATCATGATATGTGAAATCGCGATTCAATCACAGTCGTTGAATCAAGCTCAGATCTGGACCGTTGATCTAACCCCTTATCGGAGTTTCGTGAATCGCAACATCTAGAGACAAAGAACACAATGCAACAAGAATGTCGATTTTGCGATATGTGAAATCCCGATTGAATCTGAACCGTTAGATCAAGAAATTATCTGGACCGTTGATCTAAATTCTTCACGGAGTTTTGGGGATCGGGATTTGTAAGTGATAAAAACTCTGAACGCCAAGATTGCCGAAATCGCGATGTGTGAAATCTTGATTGGATCTGAAACGTCAGATCAAGAAATGATCTGGACCGTTGATCTGACTTTCTCACGAAGTTTTAGGGATCGGGATTTGTAAGTGAAAAAAACTATGAATGCCAAGAGTGTTGAAATCGCAATGTGTAAAATCTCAATTGGATTTGAACCGTCAGATCAAGTATTGATCGGAGGGTTACTGTTCTCTCTCACAGTTAAATCCTTATTTTGGAATCTATTAGCAAAATGGACTCATGATTGCAAATCAGTTAGAATTTTAGTTGGCGTTTCAGTTGCTCGAACAATTGTCTTCTTTTTGTCTGAGGAGTTGGGAAGTTGAACCGTCGTGTAGGTGTGTATAAAAGAAGATGAGAGAAAATGTGTATGGTGGACTGTTTTGCATGAGAAAACAAAGAAACGGTAAGAAAGGGAAAATGAGAAGATGCGTAGCATGAGATTTAGAAAATGTGCAGAGTAAGATGAAACGCAGAGCAGAAGAAAAGAAAAATGACAGAAAGAGAAAAAGCGGAGAAAAATGACAGAAAGAGAAGAAGCAGAGAAGAATGAAAGAAAAAGTTGATGCAGAGTAGACCTTCTAAACATACAGAGGAAGAGAAGAATTGCAGAAAAGAAGACACAGGACCATATTTATAAAACAAAGAAAGATAGGTAAGAGTTGACATATCTACACAAGTTGTCTGTGTATTTATTCTTAGCCATTCATATTCTAGGGAGGTTGGGAGGTGCTAGGGAGGATTGTTGTCCTCAGAATTTCAAGTGGGTGCTTGAACACAGGGAGTTGTAGCTTTCATCTGGTTGAAACCAGAGAAACTAGGGTGGCAGGGTGGTGCAAGGGAGAACAAGTGTTCTCTTTTATACAGGTTGGAGCTTGTGTAACTGGAAGTTGGTGCTTCCATCTAGTTGGTGCTGGAACATTCAGGAAGTTGGTGCTTCCATACAGTTGGTGCTGGAATATTCAGGGAGTTGGTGCTTCCTTCTAGTGGGTGCTAGAGAAACCAGAGAGTTGGTGCTCTCAAACAAGTTGCAACTTGTAAAACAGAGGTTGCAGCCTCACATTGAGTTGGTGCTCAATTATAGATGATGTATAGAACTTAAAAGATTGCCTATCATTTCTAAGAAGAAGAGGTTTTCTCCCTTTATGGGTTTCCTCGTGAAAATATGTCTCTGTGTATACTTTATGTGTGACTGTTGTTCTTTACTGTTACTGTCGATATATTGTATATTGTTGATGACCACTTGAAGAAAGATTAATAATGTTTTAACAGACATAAAATTGTTTAAGCTCACTTACAACTGATTCACCCCCCCCCTCTTAGTTGTATTAATAATTCCAACAGTTAAAAATTAAACTATGACTGTTTTTTTACCAGTGTATATGCTTGTTTCTTTATCAAATGATTCTTCACTCTCATTGAGTTAGTAGAGTCGACTCGGTTAAAACTATGTTCTTAATTTCTTAATGAAATTCCTTGGTCCTTCAGTTTGTTATCAGGAATGGTTATGATCCTTACTTATCATCCTTGCATGCTCTTACTTAGTTTCCTTCTCGTATATATATTTTTAAAATTATTACATAACCTGTAAGGTCGATTTCCTTACGAGACTTGATGTTATGTATTCAACTTTTACTATCACGTGAGTTATTCGATGATCTGTATATTCTATATTTATTCTACAGTAATAGTGTTATCGTTTTCAACTTATCAAAAACGTATTTCTCAGTACTAATACTCTAATAAGTATAAAATCACGCTTCTTGCATTTTAATCTCTCTCTCTCTCTCTCTCTCTCTCTCTCTCTCTCTCTCTATATATATATATATATATATATATATAGAGAGAGAGAGAGAGAGAGAGAGAGAGAGAGAGAGAGAGATATTCATTGCTTCATGATACTTATTATGACAATGTCATAACAAAATGAAACAAGAGAGAACCTTTAATATCTAGTTGGATTGCAATCAAAAATAGACTATCCATAATTACAAATTGGTCAATAATTTAACTAACCATAATAGAATGGAAGAAAAACCTATAACTGATATTTGTTTTAGGGAAAACACACGTCAATTGGGTCATTCATCCCAAACATATGTTATTGCTCTGTAATTTCCCTTGGTTGCAGGAGACAAACCACAGAGGTAGCCACATAACACTTTGGGATTGAAATCTTACCTTTCCAAATGAGAGAGGGCTCTCTCAATGTAAATTAAGCTCAGTGGCCATATTTTGAATAGAAATAAGGTTTTAAGATGTGGTGGCAGAGGAGAGAGAGAAATCCATTAGGCATGGAGTCAACCTTGAATAAAGTGGAACTATCAGTGAGTGGCAGTAGAAATATCAAGGAAGCAGAGGCTACATAGGATATAATATTTCAATTTCAATATTCTTGTTGTATGATGGAAGAAATAGAAAAAATTAACCCCATTCAGAGCACCAGATGAGATGAATTTTGATTGGGTTAAGAAGAGATAAAAATATGTAAATTGGTTGAATCTAAAGAATCAATATGAGATGAATTCCATACCATTATATTTCCAATTTAATCATACAAAGGTTGTAGATAAAATGAGAAAACAACATAGGAAATACATACATGAGAGGGAAACACACACTTCATATCACCAACACAAGAATCTCTTGTATGAATAGCATTGTACTTCTGCACTAATATTTCATTAAACTTCATAAAAATTACAAAATGTTCAAATGAAATCTCCTGTATGTTTATACCAACCCTTTGTACATTCAAAATGATTCAATATAAATGAAAAATCAATCCCTAATATAGAGAAGTCGAGTTTTCAAATATTCATTTTCATTTGGTAATAAATTGAGTTTGAAGTTGACTACAAAAAAAATCATTTCCAGAACTTGCACAACGAATTTGCGAAGCGAAGTTCCTTTTAACATTTTATTCTATTGTTTCACTTTGATTGATGGTTGAAGGTCACTTATTGATAGTTTAACACTTGAGATTATGATAAGAATCCCTAGCACCTCCTCATTACCCTTTAAACACCATTTTATTCAACATCCTAATATATGTCAAACACTTGATTCATACTTTGACCCTTGAGAAAATTATAGAACAATAACATTGTCTCCAACGGGGATGTTGTCCTCCCTACAAGGAAGAACATAATCCATTGACCAGGTGCCTTCATCCATTGGGATGTTACCAACCTACAAACTTACGTGTGTCCTCCTCCAACTGAAAACAAACCCACTCTTCAAAATGCTAACAAAAAACTTAAGCTGACAACATTGATAGTGTAAAATCAAAATGGAACTAAAAAGTCACTAATGCAAACTGATTACTGCTTAAAAATGAAACTGAAATATGCACACATTTAAAACCATACTGTTAGAATCCAAATTGAAACAAATGCTTGGCCAAAAATCTTATTAACACATCAGTCCTACTCTAATCTGATCCATGAGTTGCTTAATCAGGTGAAGTCAAATATATAATGCAACCATATAAGCACTTTATCAACTGTTTGATTTTCTTGCATGTCTTTGTTCAGGAATAAAATGCAATACTTTATTAAAGGAAACTCAAATAAAAACTTGGAGACAAACTTAATATTGACAAAAACTGAAAAAAATTGAAATACTGGGCCCACTTACTGTCTCCAATCATGTTGCAAAAGGATCATGAAAATAATGCAAAATGATGTCCAAACATTGCTCAATATTGTCATTCTGATGGATGTTGAGATTCCTAGGAAAGGGAAACCCTAGTTCTCTGCAAATCTTCCCCTGCACTCCTGCCGCATGATCGAAACTCTCTGTCATGGTACCTCCCGTATACTACGATCTATAACAGGAAGACCCCAAGACTGATCAGTCAAAATGAATCCGGCAGAGGGGGTGCAGCCCCCCTCGTATAGCAACGTAACCGCTAACGATAGGGAGGAAACAAGAGCAAAGTGTCCCTCCTTCAAGCCACCACCGCAGCTACAAGACCAACTCCTAGCCAGAGAACAAGGGCTATGGAAAGAGATGGATGTGGAAGTAGGTACATCCGATCCAAAAGCACCTCGAAGCTGGGAGAAGGGAAAATGCATCCCGCAATCAGAGAAACCCCTAAGGTATCTCATCATCTCAACAAGGGTGGGAGGACACACTTAGTTCATGCGCGAGCATGCCCTCATAGGCAATTTTCTGGGATTATGGCCATTCAAACGTGACCTAACTCCCTGAATTAAGAACTGATGGAACCCTAAAGGATATTACAAAATCCAGCTAAGCTCCAAAGGATTTTTCACAATCGTCCTGTACAACCTAAAGGATAAGGACATAATTTTTTAAAATGGACCATACTTTTACAACTTGACCAGGCTTTTCCTATGCTTCTGGACAGATAGATTCAGCCTGGACAAGGAAGATTTTACAATGGCTCTAATCTGGATCTGACTTTACTCTTTGCCCTAGGATTTTTGGCTGGAGGAAATCCTCATGGGAATAGGAAACATAGTAGGGCACTGTGTCAAAGCTTCGGAGGCCACAGGGAAAAAAGAATACACCTCATATGCCTTAATCTATGTATACATGGACATTTTCAAAGCTCTTCCAGGATCTATCACTCTGGAATATCAAGAAGAAGAATGGAAACAAACGTTGGTCTATGAACACATTCCTTTCCATTTCTAGAAGTGTCATGAACATGGCCACCTTTTTAGGGATTGTCCACTGAATATCCAAGCAACCAAAGCCAACGAGGCCAAGCAGAAAGACAGATTCACTACAGTCACAAGAAGGAAGAAAAACCCTCCAAAGAAACAACAATTGGATACCAAGCCCACTATCCTGACCAAAAACTCGTATGAGATCCTAAACTAGCTACTAGAAGATGAAGAAATACAAGATCCGCACACAACAAAACAACAGGCAAAAGGGAAGGGCCAAGATACACCCTCATCGATCCAAACCAATGAGGCTAGGCAAGAAGAACGCAACCCCATGGACATAGACATCCAAATGCAGTTGGAAGACCATGACCTAGCAAGCATAGATCTGGAAAACTGGAAGAAGCCCTAAACCAAAAGGATCTTCAATCCCTCCCTGAACAGCAGCTCCGCAAAGTCCATAAATTTTTTCTGGACTCCATGGTAGGATCCACAACCAGGCTAGGTATAGCCACAGATCCAAGCTTAGACTCAAACAGGATACCCTGTGAAAACAAAAGAAGAGGATGAAAGTCATCCCATCAACTTATCAAGGAGGCAAAAAATATCATGCTCAATTCTAGGCAAATCCAAAAGCTCTCGAAGGGATACCTCCACCCAACCCAACAAACCTTATGATGAATATCATCACCTGGAACATAAGGGGACTTAATGGTATATCCAAACAAAGGATCCTACAAGACTCGATCCAGGCAGAAAAACTAAACATCCTGCTACTACAGGAGACAAAATGTGCAGGACCAGAAGCAAAAATCATATTCCAAAGAAGCTGGCGTGGATGTGAATCCATACACATGAAACTGACTCCACTAAAGCGTCAGGAGGATTATCCATCTTATGGAACCCCAATACTGTCACCCTAAGCGCACCCTTCTCTACGTTGGGCATGCTTACGGCCCACTTCATGATCTCAGGGTCAGCTCAGGAAGGCTACATCAAAAATGTCTATAGACCTCAGAGTCATTAGGACAAGGATAGACTCATGAAGCGAATAGCTCATATCAAAACTCTGATGTGCATGCCCAACTGGATCCTAGGAAGCAACTTCAACATGATCCTGACATTGGAGGAGAAAAAGGGTGGAACTAAGTGACTGGAGCCTGACAATGGTAAGTTCAAAACCCTCATCAACTCACTAAATCTGGTAGACATAGAAAAACGCAATGGAACTTTCACATGGTCCAACAACAGATTGGGGCACCAGCAGGTGGCCTGCCATCTGGATCGATTCCTCACAATGGAGGAACTACTAGAATGGTATCTAAGCATGGAGAGCCTCATTCTTCCAAGGGCAGGCTCAGACCATTGGTCAGTCACCTTCTTCCTAGAAACAAGGATCGTGCCACAACACAAACCCTTTTGATTTGAGAAATTTCGGCTATCACACCCTGACTTCCATCATCTCACAAAGTCTTGGTGGGCCCAAGCAGAGATAGACCATGGCACCTGCATGTACAAGTTCCAAAAACGTCTTAAAAAATTCAAAAACTTGCTAAAGCTATGGAAGAAGAAAAATTTTGGAAACATATTTCAAAACATGCAGGCTATCGAAAATAGGCTAGCAAAACTGCAGGAAATATTCATTTCAAGGACCAGAACAAAAGACCTAGTGAAGGAGGAAGCAGAGCTCCAAGAAAGTTTAGAGGAAAGGAAAAAGCAAGAAGAAATACTATGGCGAAAGAAATCCAAAGTCTAGTGGCTCAAAGAGGGTGAGAGGAACACAAAATTCTTCCATAGAGCCATGATGCACCATTGCTACATCAATCGAATAACGCATCTGGAAGATGCCCAAGGAAACCTAATCAGGGAACACAACCAAATGTTTGAAGAACTAAACACCTACTAAAAAGATCTCCTAACGGAAACCAACGAAGACAAAATGGTAGCAATTCATAGGATAGCAGGGCACATACCCTCCCTTGTGACTCTAGAACAGAGTGAATCACTAATGAGACCCATTACTCAAGAAAAAATGGATTAGGAAGTTAAAGCAATGCCACAAGGAAAGGCACCCTCCCTAGACGGTTTCACCACTGACTTCTTTCGCCATTGCTGGGATCTAATCAAGGAAGAGGTGAGGCAGGTCGTGGAGGAATCACGAACCTCCAACAAAGTATTAAAATCCCTCAATGCAACTTTCCTCACTCTAATTCCAAAGGAGGAGAGGGTATCCTATCCCAGGCAATACAGACCAATTGCACTGTGCAATGTCATATACAAAATCATTACAAAGGTGATTGCTACACGTCTTAAGCCAATCCTACCCTTCATCATCTCCAAGGAACAATCATGCTATGTAGAGGGACGACAAATCATGGACAATGTCATTCTGTCTCATGAGGTAATCCACTCTCTCAAGATGACTAAAACCCCAGGTATGATTATCAAACTCGATATTTCAAAAGATTTTGATAGAGTCAGCTGGCTGCACCTTCTCTCTATGCTCGAAGCCTTTGGCTTCGACCATCACTGGCTCGACTGGATCATGAAACTAACCTCATCAGCCTTTTTTTCCATCCTAGTAAACGAGGTACCCTCCCAACCCTTCACTCCCTCTAGGGGCATAAGACAAGGGAACCCTCTTTTTCCCTTCCTCTTCATCCTCATGACGGAAGGTCTAGGGCATTACATCAAGACAACAATACTGAAAGGCACCCTTAAAGGCCTACCCTTGCATAATATTCAGCCAACACCCTCGAATAGCCAATTGGTCGATGACACCCTCCTATTGAACACCCCCACCACGCGAGAAGCCATCAAACTTACCTCCATTCTCTCTGACTTTGTAGAATCTTCGGGCATGGTCCTCAACCTCGACAAATCCAAACTCTACTTTTTAAACACTCCAATAGGGGTCCAAAACCACATCTCATGACTCCCGGGCATACCCAAGAGCTCCCTTCCATCCAACTACCTTGGAATTCCCCTCACAGGAGCTCCAACGTGATCCATTTCCTAGGAAAACTTGCTTCTCTCCATCTCTAATAGGCTTAACAATTGGACCTTTAGACCTCTCAACATTGCAGCAAGGCTGGTGCTTCTCAAGTAATTTCTACAAGCCCTGCCAACCTACCTTTTCATAGCTTTGGCAGTGCCTAAACCAATCATTAGGGCCATCCAAAACCTCTATAGAAACTTTCTATGGAATGGGCACCAACCGAACAAGAAATGGGCATTATTAGGTTGGGACAAGCTCTGCAAACCTAAAGCATGGGGAGGACTGGGTTTGCGTGACCCAAGGAAACTCAACCAAGTCATGGGAGATAAAATGTGGTAGAGATGGATAAATGCCCCCACTGTTCTTTGGGCGCAACTTTGGAAACAAAAGTATGCTCCAAACACAAGTGTATACAAACTCATCTGTCACAATGACCAAATTCCGGGATCCAACATCAGGAACATAGCCTGGAAAAATAGAGAGATGGTTCAAAAACATGCCTTCTTGGAGATCTAGAATGGACAAAGTGCACTTTTCTGGTAGGACTTGTGGCAACAACAAAAACATCTAGATAAGATAAAGGAGATAAGCCCCCTCAGGCAACTACTTCACACAGACACCCCTCAGCATGTAAATGAATTTTGGCGACCAGGAAACAACCCCCTACCTTGGCGACAATGGAGGACTTCCACCGAGGAGATATAGATCCCAGAGAACTTAGACCTTCACGCCTGGCAGCACTATGCTAGCCACAGGAAAATCCCCAAGAAAGAGGCCCGAACATTCTTAGATGGGGGCACTCCACTACAGGTAACTTTTTAGTCAAATAAGCCTACTATCGGCAAGGTAATCACCAGAGTCATGACAAGGAGAATATCTGGAACAAGGTTTGGAGCCCCTTCCTCTGGCCAAAGGTGTCAATCTTTCTTTGGCTCACTATCCACAACCGTATCCTCACTTGGGATAATCTTTGAAAAAGAGGCTTCATTGGACCATCAATCTTCCCCTTATGCCAACAACAAGAGGAAACTCTATAACATCTCTTCAACAAATGTCCTTTCAGCCAATGGATATGGGACCAAGGGGATCAACCAATGCATAGGATGAATCAGAACAGGATCAGTATCAGAGATACAATAGAAAATTAGGACCTGCTATCTTTTAAAAATCCCATTCTTTCCCTCATTTGGATCCTACTCCCAAGATTCACTCTCTGGCAAATCTAGAAGGAACATAATAAAATAATCTTCCACTCCAAGGCATCCACTTCGGAACTAGTATGGGGACAAATAAGCAAGATCATTAGAGAAATAATCTGAAGTAAAAAGTGGAAGCAGGAGGATACACAATGTGATCTAGAGGAGCAATGCATTCTCTAGCACTGGCAGCATAGCTTGAATAATCATCCTGTGATAAATCCAAGCAATCCCCGAAAAAGAAGCCCAACTACATGGTTCCCTCCTCCAACAGGTTTTATAAAAGTCATTTTTTATGGGGCTTCCAAAGGAAATTTGGGACCAGCTGGATTTGGAGCTACCCTCGGAAATTCACATGGCCAAATCCTCTGCCTTATAGCAGGTTTTATTGGAGAAAACACAAACAATGTCACGGAACTAATGGGTCTCCTCCGGGGCACACAAGAAGCAACTGAAAACCACCTCCACAATATCATTTTGGAAGTGGACTCTCAAATCATCATCTGGCTAATTACTAAGATCCTCCATGGGGAACATCCAGGAAAGATCTCGCCCATATGGAGATTATTGGTACTGCTAGAGGAGTTTGGAGCCTTACTTAGGCCCAATCTCAATATCATACCCTCCCATGTAAAAAGGGACACAAATAGTATAGCAGATTGCCTAGCAATTGAAGGGGTAACAACGAAGAGGGAAAGCATCTACTGGGATCCTCACATCTAAGAAGCTATAAAACTCTCCACTCGCTTTCAATGCCTTGCAAACAAAGATTACCCAACCTTGGATGGTGTGCCACCTAGCACATAGGGGCCATGTGGTACAGTGCTTGGCCTAGCCTTAAATATAGGCCACCGACCCCCATACCCTTTCCATTAAGGATGGGGGCAAGATGGTTCATCTAGGATGATGATCCAAGACTTCTCACATGCATGATGGGAATATAACCACAGAGCACTCAATAGACTGCCTTAGTGGCGGGTCTGGTCACTTTACTCCTCATGAATTTACTCGATTTCAGAGAGGAAGAGGCTCATTTGGAGCTGAAGCTGCATTATTGGAGCATCCTTGATCTCTGGTGTGACTAGAATGGTCTAACTGTCACCAGAGCCACTACTTGGCACCTCCAAATTCCAAGGGAACGAGGCAAGCCCCGCAACGGGGCTGCCTTGTATGCTTCGACTGCGTGCAAAAAGAGACAAAAAAACTCTGAGTGGGCACTGTCCATGGCAAGGATGCAGCTTGTTCGAAAACACAGAAGACCCAAGTTGCCTCCCATGGCCTATATTGAAGACATTATCGCGGATGAACCCATTCAAGTCGCCCCAATACACTTGCTTTTCACAGTCCCAAACAATTGGAACTTGCCAACATGTTTTCCCGGGGAAACTACCCAACGGGCCGTCAAGGAACATCACAACTCCAACACAGGAGAAGTCCAATTGGATGATTTCCCCCCTGCTATATCATAGAAAAAATTCTGGCAGAGATGGATGGAGAACCGACCACAGGAGTAGTCAAGATCCCTCCAACAGAATCCCTGGAATGAAATGATGCAGTTGAGGCCGAGGCAGTTGGTATGGAAGGTGAGACATTAGGGGCTATTTTGGATAGGGAGGGTGGCACTGCTCCTATACAAAATCCTCTATCTGTCATGGAAGAGGAAGGGCGTGGCCACCTGCCACTCCTCCACCTAGACCACCTGAAGTTAATCTTTGAACTACAGAGCTTGGTGGAGGACCTAATCCTTCTCACCAGTCTAGTAAGCCAACGAGTAGACTTTCTCTACAAGGTCTACTCCAATACACCACCAAGACAGTGCTTCTCGACATGTGCACAGGCCTTTGTGCTGACAGCCATCAAGGATTGCGAGGGTGACATGGATGAAGGTGATGCCACCAGGTAAAATGTCCTAGTTAATAATTTTAGTTTTTTTTCTCTATTTTCCTCAGACTAGGCATGGCTAAATGCCATTATTTTGTAACTCTAAGACTCAAAGATTTTTCTCAGAATAATGGCTGCCAATTGTCTTGGTTTCCTTTAGGCAAGACAAATGGCAGCCAATCTATATCCCTCGTAGATTGCATATATAGCCAACTGTCTTAGTTTCCTCTTACAGGGCGAGACAATTGGCAGACATGGTTTTTATGGTTTAACCTTTTTTTGGAAATTTAATATAACAGGCTCTGCTCTTTTTTCCTTAAAACAAAAGAAATATTTTCAGTCTGATGTGTGACCCCTCAAACCACATTTTTTCCTTCGTGAAAATATAATTGATATCTATCACAAAGAGGTTGAAAAATTGCACTACATTTATGCGATGAAACCCCTTCTCACAAGAAATACATGGTTTATTCTAACATTGATTGATCATTATCTTCATTTTCCAACTCAAGGTTATTAAATGGTTGAAAATTTTGACTGCTAAAATCTTCCATATAATCAGCTACAGGGTCGTGAAGAACAAAAACAAATTGTTGATTTGTATTGTTACTAGATTTCTCCAAAAATATAATATCTCTTTGCATCAACTGACACTCCTCAACTTTGGTGATGATATTGTAATTTTATTCTAACAGTACAAATGAAGAAAAATACAAAGGAAAATAATTTTCATCAACAAACTCACTATTATGCTTATTTCCATTTCCATAACTACAACATGTAGGCTGAGTGATCCCATGAGACTGTTGAAACTGATGAATTCATGATGGAGAACATGTATTTGGATGCTCTAGAAAATCAATCTCATATTCATCATTGTACTCATCATACGTAGGCAAATCATCTACGCTTTCAATGTCATCAAACATGAAAATTGGTACATCAACTTGATCTTGAACAGGATGATCTACAAATTCACTTTCTTAACTGTCTACAAGTGAAAACATAAAAAAATCATCTCCCTTCTTATCATGAGATGGATCGAAATCTTAAACAACACCTTATTTTTCATGTTCGGCCTCATGTTCATACACTTCACCATCAAAATCTTCATCCCCAATCTTCTCATATAACTTACCACAAGCTTGTAAATTATCTTCAACTTCATTAGCGTCAATAATCATTTGCTGAAAGGTAATTGAGCTCCTTTCCAATAAAAGGAGAGACACATCTAGAGGAAGATTTGTTGCATAACACATAATAGCAATAACTTCAGGTGGTTGGATCTCTTTGGTAATTTTATAATAAAAACTAGAAAACATCCTACTGAAACTTGATATAGTTTCATTTTTCATTCTCCTCATGGCATAAAAATCTGAAAGGAGTAGATCCCATGGCATCCCCTCACCCCAAAATTTCAAAAAGGCTTCTCTCAATTCATCCCATGAACTAATTGACTCAGGATGAAAATTCCTGGACCATTCCTTTGCATTTCCCTATATTGATTGAGAAAATTCTTGGACAAGCACATCATCATAATCAATCTCAAACAAATATGCACAATGCTCAAAATCTTGGACATGTTTCTCATCTGTGAGGATATGATGTTCTACATCAAACAAAGGTAGGTATTTATAGTTCTTTGGAGGAAAATTATGAAGGACGTAAGGTAATTTTAAAGGTTTGTATCTCTACAAGATATTAGAAGGTATAGGATTGTGTACATAAGGAAATATATCAGCCTTGATCTCATGAAACACATCAGATTGGCCATGAACATCATGTGATTTAGATGAAGGTTTTTGGTTAGGTTCAGGAATGTAATAAGAAGGATTTGTAGCTTTAAAAGAAGGATTTTTGAATGAATATTTATGGTCCTTATTAGAATTCACTAGGTAAAGGGAAATTATTTTAACATGTTCAAGAAAAGACAAGAGGTATCTGATAAAAAAAATAATATCTCTTGGAAAAAACCGAAGCTTTGATACATGGTTTTCCCATTATGTCCTTCCATGTCTCTACGAAATCAACTTGTCTTCTAGTGGATTCTTTGAAACTAATTTGAAGCTTGATTAGAGTCATTGGGTTAATGGTACAAACTTGATATGTTTGGATTTTTTTCACCATCAAAAGTCAAATATGAACTTTGTCATTTATCCCAAGGAATATTTCACCTACGCTCTCGACAACGACGCACTCTGTAATTTCCCTTGGCTACAGGAGGGAAACCACATAGGTAACCACACACCACTTTGGGATTGGAATCTGTCCTTTCCAAACCAAAGAGGGCTCTCTCAATGAAAATTAGGCTCAGTGGCCATATCTGAAATAGAAATAAGGTTTTAAGATGTGGTGGCAGAGCAGAGAGAGAAATCCATTGGTCATGGAGTAAACTTTGAAGCAAATGGACCTATCATTGACTGATGGTAGAACTATAAAGGAATTCGAGGCTAGATAGGTGATTCTATTTCAATTTAAATATTGTTGTTGTATGATGGAAGAAAGATAAAACAATTAACCAAATTTAAAGCACTAGATGAGATGAATTCTGATTGGGTTAAGAAGAGATAATAGTACTTAAATTGCTTGAATCTAAAGCATCAATATTAGATGAATTTTAAACCATTATATTTCCAATTTAAGCATATAAAGGTTGTAGATGAAATCAGAAAAGAACACAGGAAATACATACAACATTGGGAAGAACACACTTCAGATCACCACCACAAGAATCTTTGGTATGAATAACACTGTACTTATGCAATAATATTTCATTAAACTTCAGAAAAATTACAAAATATTCAAAAGAAATCTCCTCTATGTTTCTTCCAACCCTATGTACATTCAAAATGATCTAATATAAAGGAAAAATACATCTATAATATAGATAAGTCGAGCTTCAACCACTCTCCTCAATTTTTGGATCTGATCACATTATTATAGCAACACCTTTAGGAAATATGAATCAATTTTTCTGGAAAACAGGGATCAAATATAACGTCACATCTCTTGAATCATGACAGTTGTCAAGAAAAGAAATAGGTATTTTTGAATGGGCTTGTGCTTTAAACAATCATCTTTTGTATTTCAAAATTACTCTCTAGTATCTGGGGATTTGTTCCCAAAGATAATGACTAAAACAAGAAATCATTAAATGTTTAAACCTGAAAAAATAGGTTGTAAAGATCCATTCGAATATTTCAAATCATGACACATGTGAAGAAACTGAGAGAGTTTTTTTTAAATGGGCTCGTGTTTGAAAAAACCCTCTTTCATTTTTCAAATATTCCTTTTCATTTTGTCAGAAACTGAGATTGAAGTTGACTACAAAAACAATCATTTTCAGAACTTGCATAGCGAACTTGCACAACAAACTTGTGGAGCGAGGTTCCTTTTGAATTTTTCTTCAATTTTTTGGCTTTGATTGATGGATGAAGGTTCCTGATTGATAGTTTTACACTTGAGATGATGATAAGAATCCCTAGTACCACTTCATTACCCTTTCAAACACCATTTTCTTCGACATCCTAATATATGTCAAACACTTGATTCAGAATTTTACCCTTGAGAAAATTATAGAACACTAACACCATAGATCATAGCTACCACATATTTCCACTCTATCACCCCTGAGCTAAATCCATATCCATGAACCTACCAAGTGACTTGTTGTATTTTGTAGGGATACAAGCTTTACGTGAGGATTTATGTGTCATTTAAGTTTTTCTCAGATTTCACATCTGCTTCAGAATGGCATCCCATTTTTTTTTTTTTATAAAAGTTTCTTAGATATTTGACACATGTAAGAGCCTCCTTCTCATTGACCACTTGTCAATTTTAGTTTTACACATGTTCCTTTGGATTCCCTAAAATTGTGACATTTGTCTCACTTTAGTTGAGTTAACTCAACAAATATTCACCAAGTGTCCCCCTTGTGTTGTCACTTGGTAGATATCTTTTATATTAATGGATTCTCTCTTCTAATAGTCCCACTTAACATGTGATTCCTTTTTTATTATTAAAAAAAAAGTTTTTGAGTTATGTCACAAGGATCCATAATGTGTTGATAAATAAAATAAATAATAATAATAAGTTTAAATTTTGAAACTTCAGGGTATCACATCCATCCCCCCTAGAACTTAGAATTCTCCTCAGTGTTATCGAATATTGGTGTGGATCATTCTGGAAAAGAAATGGATATTATTTCAACATATGATCCTCCATTTCTCATATAGCCTCTTTTGGACTAAGGTGCCTCCACTACACCTTTACCTATATGATGGCTCGATTCCATAGTGTAAGTTTCCTCCTATCTATAATATGATCTATATCTACTGGGAACTCGCCTTCGGGCTCCACCTGTATCATATTCCAATCCACAACATGAGTAGGATAATGTAAATACTTTTTTAATATTGAAACATGGAATACATCATGTACTTTTATCATGCCTCGAAGTGCAAGTTGATAAGATACATGTCTTATTCGTAAGATCACTTCGAAGGGACAAGCTAATTTAGTATACCTTCCCAGTATTTACAAAATATTTTTAGGAAGTACTCTTATATACACATGGTCTCCAATATTTAATTCTCTTGGGATTCTTTTGGAGTCTGCATAACTCTTCGACATATCCTAAGCTACTTTTAAATTATGTTGTATATGTTTCACTATTAGTTCCATTTCCTTTAACATTTTAGGTCAGATTATTAATCTGTTGACAAGATTAATCCAGGAAACAGGGGTGTTACATTTTCTTTCATAATGAATTTCAAAAGGACTAAGCTTAACTCAAGCTTGGTAATGATTATTATATGTGAATTCAACCAAATGTATATATTCTCCCCATTTCTTTGGTCTATTCATAACATACATTCTAATCATATCTTATACTATTTTATTAGTTCTTTCAGTCTGCCCATCCATCTAAGCATTGTAAGCAACATTGAAGTATAATTGTCTGTATAAGCCTTTAAACAAGGCTTTTCAAAAGTTTCATGTGAATTTATTATCTCTGTCTGAGATTACAGTTTTAGGAATTCCATGTAGTTAGAAGATTTCCTTCATAAATATATATTCTATTCTAATCGATTTATACATGGATTTAACTTGTATAAAGTGTTCTTATTTGCTCAATTTATCAACAACCCTTATTAAATAATTTTGTTTATTTCTTTTCGGTAAACCTGTTATAAAGTCCATACTTATAGTTTCTCATTTCCATTCAGGAATGTGTAGGTGTTGTAATAATCCGGCTGGATGCCAATGTTCAACTTTAACATGTTAACATTCTATGCCCTTAGCTAAATATTCAACATTTTATCCTTTCATATTAGGGCAATAAAATTCATTTCTTAACATAGTAATTATTTTCTAATAGCGAGGATGTCCAAAATATGGATTTTTGTGTAATTCATTTAGTATTAGTAATTTAATTTCTTTAATTTCAAGGATATACAACCTATTTTTATACATCAACAATCCATTTTCAGAAAGTTTGAAGTCTGATATTTCAAAATCAACTTGATTTTCTGCTAATTTTGATTTAATACTTTGATATTATATATCCTTTTCACTTGCAATCTTAACCTTTTCCTCTAAATCAGTTTCATAATTACTTCTCATAATTTTATAAATCAAATTTGCATGACTACTCAAGGCATCAACTACCTCATTTAATTTTCCCTTGATATGTCTTATTTCAAAATCGTACTCGTTCAAGAAGGATAAACACCTTGCTTTTCGAGCATTGAGATTTTGTTTATCAAATATGTACCTTAAATAAATATTGTCAAACATCTATAGGAATTTATGTCCTATCAAATAGTGTTGCCACATATTCAGTGCATGTATTATTGCAGATAATCCTAAGTCATGTGTTGCATGATGGCTTTCTTGTGCCTTAATCTTCCTAGATTCATAATCAATTACATGATTATCTTGCATTAATACTCCTTCCAACCCTTCAATGCATGCATCTATTCATACAAAAAAGTCCTTATATGTATATGCTATTTTTATTATAGGAGTCATTGTTAGGAGATTTTTTTGTTTTTAAAAACTTCCTTGGCATTTTTCAGACCATATAAATTTTCGTCCTTTCTTTTGTAGGGATGTTATAGGATGAGAAAACTTTGACAACCCTTCAATAAAATTTTGGTAATATCATGTTATACTCATAAATGATTTTATGTCTAAAAAATATTTTGGAATTGGCCAGTCCATAATGGATTTTATTTTCTTAGGGTCAACAACTATTCCCTCTTTAGAAACTACATGTCCTGAATATTGAATCTTATCATTATAAAAATAACATTTACTAAGTTTAGCATATAGCCTTTACTCTCTCAAGATATGTAGAACTATTCTTAAGTGTTCATTCTCTTGTTTATTCTTTGAGTAAATTATTATATCATTGATGAA
>ML848844.1:33457-45514 GCA_009831015.1 Picea engelmannii
ACAAGAGTACTACACACTCCATCAACCAACATAGACCATATCACAGCAGCCATACCAAGAATTACCTAAGAATTCACAACACAACAAGCTATACTATCCATCAAGAGAATAATGTAATCATATTAGTGTCTCAGTGACAGATCCGATTCCATAGAATGCAGATCTAGAACTTGCTTTTGTCTTCAACAACTTTTCATCAGCTCAACCACAAATCTCCATGATTTTATCCATTGTACGCTCCCTGTACACAGAAAACCCATGTATTATACACACTTTCTACACAGACATCTTGCGTATACAGACCCTATATATAGACAGGCCGCGTACGCACCAGAAAATAGGGTTTATGAAGCTCCAAGACTTTTGTTGTCAATATCTCTAATATTGCCAAAACTTTGATGCATCCATGAGATCCTCCTCATGCTCTCTTTCTCAGAATAGATCATCAATCATGCTCAAGAGATCTACACCAAATATGCTCTCACAAGAAGCTCTCCATCAATACTCCAAAATATATTCTCACAATAGCCTCTCCACTTATCCACAAAATAGATATTTTTCAAGAGACCATTGCTAACTTATTTATACTTTCATCCTCTAGGTCGCTTAACCCATTTCTAGGTCACTTAACCTATTTTCCTTATTTTAGGGTTAATCACTTTCCATAAATAGAAAGTTCTCCAAAACTTTATCATTTAAATATTCCTTCTTGATTTTGTCACCTTATTTTATCATTTAAATAATCTTTCTTGATTTTGTCACTTCTCTTTATTATTTAAATAATCCACCTTGACTTTGTCACTTTACTTTATCATTTAAATAATGATTTCTTCTTTTAGGTTACTTTGACTTGTTTGACCTTGGGGGCTTCAAGCCTTCATATGGGGGTATTCCAACTTCGTAAGGCCATAACTCTCAAATCGTGAGGAGTTATGTGATATTCCACATACCACCAGAAATGGCATGACAAGCACTATCCATATAGGATAGTTTCACCAACAACTTCATTTATCTTCATCTCATTATTCCACATACATGCATGGGTTCTCCAACCATTCTTCTAGGATAACTCAATCGAAAAAATGTCTTCCAATGAGGGCTTTCACCATAATGGGACCACTTTGGAGTTCATCCATTTGTGCACCTTATTAATCATGATAAGACAATAATGAGTCATATATACATTTTTCCAGCAATGTCATATACCAATGAAACGACATCGATCCATCTTCATGATGTATCAATGACAACTCATTGATCCATCTTCATCTATGAATTCTCATCAAGGAAAATACATATTACATTACATCAGTCATAAATCAATCAATCCTTTGACATCAATCAATCACTTGATATCAATTAATCAAACCATTGGAATCAATGATAACATGATCCAACAATCTCCCCCTTTGGAATTGATGGAAATACCAACATTGATGTCAACACAAATTACCAATTATTGATGTCAACATGTAGATAAGGCATGTTGTACATCAATAGTCACTGTGACTATCTATCCACATCAATAAGGCATGCTCTACATCAATAGTCAATGTGATTATCTCTCCACATCAATCTCTCCCCATCAATAGGCATCAATCACATCAATGTGATAATATTTCCCCCTTTGACATCAATGGAAAAGATCCATTCTTTTCCTGGGGTTGCTCCCCTTGCTTGAACTCTCCTAAGGGTTTCCCCCCCTATCTGAATGCCTTTGATCTTCCTCTGAATAATCTCTCCCCTTAATGGGTATCACTCTGATGGAATGTTGAATATACATCGCTCATACTCCCCATGTGACCATTACTGCCCCTGGAATTATTCCTTTGTGCTTCTTTCTTCAAATATAAGGCTCTTTTCTAGGTATGCATCTGATAAATATATCCTCCTAGAATCATGGGAAGAAGAATGACTCCCCCTAAGGGTATGTCTCCCCCTATTTTCTCTTCTATATGATAAATATGATACCATATGATGATCCTTAGACATATTCATGCATCAATCCCATGCCATACCAAGCATCATGAAGAAAAAGATATGTCAATAATGAAATAGAGAATCATGAGAAAAATATCAACCAAGTACATCATGTACCAAAATGTTCCCACCATGCACATCACCCATGTACATTAATCATGTACATACAGTGTAGCAAAAGATATTTCCAAATGAAGTGTATCAACCATATGCCAAATCTCATATCACTCATGATATGTCTCCACCATGAACCATGTGCCACAACCATGAGTCTCAACAAATATCAATTGTTGTGCTAATCAAGTAATACCAATGGTGTACATTTATCCATGTACCAATCATCCAAACATATACCATCTATGAGTGTACCACCATGTATCCTCACTTGTACCAAGCAAGTACAACAACCATGCATCAACAATCTATGACTTCCCAATGATGTATATCATGACTATCAACTCAACTCACCAACTACATTTCCCAATATGTAGTCCAACCATATGTCAAATTCATGCACCATATTATCCAACAAATATGCTTCCAATAATACATCATAAGATATATCAATGAAACTTAATTATGTACCAGCCATGTACCCCAACATATTATCCTCAAGCCTCCATGCACTATAAAAAATACTAAGCATCCAAAAATACATGCACTAGTAGTATGCTTCAATAGATCAATGCCATCTCTAGCTAGATTCATCATGATATATCACATAACCAAGGTTCCATAACTTTACTATCATAACCAACATTTTTCTTCAGCATCAATCCATTCCCATGGGTTAATGCCATGCACTCAAGATTTTATTTTACATCATCACCTTACATAATCCAATATAGAATCATGAAAACCTATAACAAACAGTGTCAAAACCTTCAACAAACAATGTCAGACCCTGTATCATATAGTTGTACCATCACATCAAGTTGCAACCCATGTGCATTGTATTTTTCCCAAGTCTTTACCACATATATGTGGCCTTCTGCAAAACAACTTGCTTATGTACGCGGCATATACAAGGTCAGCCTATGTATGTACGTGATTGATACCACTATCACCTGCATATGATTTAGTAGATGACACACTTGAGCCTCCTTTAAGGCTTCCATTCTTCTTTGGCTGCTCAGTCTTCTTCACCCACTTCTGAAGCTGTTCCTGCTTCTCTTAACTTGAGCTCTGAGTTTCCATTTTTTCCGAGATGTATCCCTTACTTCATTCCTTCTTCTAGACATGTTATTTGAAGTCTTCATCATGGAATGTCTTCCTTTGTTCCAACACTCCTCGGATTTGTGACCAAATCCACTACAGCTATAACATCTCATGGTGTTACATTGAACAACAATGTGTCCTACTTGATCACATATCCAACACCTCATGGTGTTATAAAACATTCCATTATATCTCCTTTCATAAGATCTACATTCAAAATCTTTATGACCATATCCATTACATGAATAAAAATGCCCATGAAAAATACTTTCATACCTTTGCTTTGGTGTCCCAAAGATAGCTTCTTGATGTCTTCCTTGCTTTTTTCTTTTGAAATCTTCTTTGCCTTGTGTGGATGGTTGTTTTGCTACATTGTATTCATTATTTGATGGACTTACCTCATGCTTATTTTAGGTCTTACTTCAACATATGTAGTTTTCTTTTTGTATCCAAGACCTGATTTATTATATGGTGATCTTTGACTTTCCAAGATCTCATCCAAGATTAGTGAGCTATTCAATAATTTGTTTGACTTTTCTACCTTTTTTCTAAGGTCAACAATTTCATCTTCTAACTTACAACATGACTCTTCATTTTCATTTATTTGATTCTTCAATAGTTCCTCTATTCTTTTGGCTTCTTCAATTTGGGTCTTGAGATCGAAAATGGTTTAAAAACTTTTGCTAATATCATCATCTACATTCATATGTCCTTTTCCATTCTTTAGTCTTGTGATCTCTTCTTCCTTTTCTTCTAATTGAGTCTTATTTCTCTCTTCTTGTTCATTGCGCATTTCCTTTAACTTCAATATGTGTCTTAGACTCCTCCTAAGAAACTTCTTAGTGTTATCTGAAAGATAGTTATAGTCTATATAATAATGATCACTTATATATCTATATAAACCCTCTTCAATTTCTTTTGGAAGTTCTAATAGGTTTTCTTCTATTATTTTCATTGGGTAACTACTATCAAACTTTACACAAACTGTTTCTAGATCTTCTTATTCACTTGTAGAAAATAATTCAACATCGTCATCTTTTGAAATATTGCAATCAAGGGTTCTTTAGGGTTCTTAACCTTCATTTGAAATATCTTCATGATCTTCCTTTTTGCCAACTCCAACACATAATTCTTTTCCTTCATTTGAAATGTCTTAAAGATCTTCCTTTCTGCTATCACCACTTGATTCTTTCTATTCACTTGAAATTTCTTCAAGATCACATTTAGAAATAATACAATCAAGGGTTTTTGGAGATTGTTTACCTTTAATGATATCGATGGAGTGATCTTCAATATCTTCCTTCTCCTTCTTTCTTTGATATGTCTCCTCTATCTTTAACCATAGATCCTCGGTGGAAGTGCATTGTCCCATGCTCTCTTTGATAGGGCTTGAGAGTCCACTAAGAGTGGTCTTGAGAGCCAATGCATCATTCTTCTTTCCTTCCATTTGAGCTACAAACTTTGATTTGTTCTTCAATGAAATTGATCCACCAATGGATTCCTTCCAAATAGTTGCTCCCATTTACTTCAAATGTACTCTCATTTCTATTCTCCAAGTAGAATAGTTTTCCTCATCAAGGATTGGAACTTCATCATCCATTTGTGTGTATATGGTTCTCCTTCAATCTTGTTAAGGCTTCTAGTGAAGGCCTGCGCTGATACCAATTGTTGGACACACCTACCACATTTAGAGGGGGGGTGAATGAGTGTGGGGCGCTTTTCCCAAAACTTCCCTCTTACACAAAACTCATTAGTTAGCATTCAAAATTTTACTCATTAATCATTGCTGTCATTTATGAATAGTTAGATGTAAACAGATATCAACAACATATATCAGCAATATATCATTAACAATTCATCACCACAAGGAACACAAAGAACACAAGATGTATGTACAATTTTATTTTTATTACAGACTACAATCTTTGGGGTTTCTCAACAACAAATGAATAGAGTACAACTCTACAAGAGCACCAGCTCTATCATGCAAAACATAGTACGCATATGTACGTGTCCTACCAATAGTACAACATGCATGTATACACGCCCAATCGGTACTACAACCTATCTATACCTTCTGAGCGATTAGGGCTTATCATTTTCATCACATTCTCAGATCCTTTGCAACCTACAATCATATTTTCTCTATCTCTCACTATCCAAACTAGCCCACAGCCGGTCACAACTCATCCAAGCTCTCCAATAGTCTACACATGCTCCACAACCAATCAATATGAATGCTATCTCAATCATGTATAAACAACTAGTATACCATAGAAATCATGTCACCACTGAATCACAAGAGTATTTCTCACTCCATCAACCAACATAGGCCATATCACAGTATCCATACCAAGAATTCCCTAAGCATTCACAACACAAAAAGCTACACTATCCATCAAGACAATAATGCAATCATAGCAGTGTCTCAGTGACAGATCTGAGCCCATAAAATGCAGATCTGGAACCTTCTTCTGTCTTCAAGAACTTGTCATCATCTCAACCAAAAATATCCATGATTTTATCCACTGTACGCTCCCTGTACACAGACATCATGTGTATTGTATGCACCCTATACACATACATCTTGCATATACGCACCCTATACACAGACAACCCGCGTACGCACCAGAAAATAGGGTTTTTGAAGCTCCGAGACTTTTGTCATCAAGATCTTCGATATTTCTGAAACTTGGATGCGTCCATGAGATCCTCCTTACACTCTTTTTATTAGAATAGATCTTGAATCATGATCAAGAGATCCACACCAAAGATTCTTTCACAAGAAGCTCTCCATCAATACTTCAAAAGATATTCTCACAAGAACCTCTCCACTTATCCACAAAACGGATGTTTTTCAAGAGACTATTGATATCTTATTTATACTTTCATCCTCTAGGTCACTTAACCTATTTTCCTTAATTTAGGGTTAACCACTTTCAAATTATAGAAATTTCTCCAATACTTTATCATTTAAATATTCCTTCTTGATTTTGTCACCTTACTTTATCATTTAAATAATCTTTCTTGATTTTGTCACTTCTCTTTATCATTTAAATGATCCACCTTGACTTTGTCACGTTACATTATCATTTAAATAATGATTTCTTCTTTCAGGTTACTTTGACTTCTTTGACCTTGGGGGCTTCAAGCCTTCATATGGGGGTATTCCAACTTCGTAAGGCCATAACTCTCAAACCGTGAGGAATTATGTGATATTCCACATACCACCAGAAATGGCATGACAAGAACTATCCATCTAGGGTAGTTTCACCAACAAATTCATTGATATTCATCTAATTATTCAACATATAAGCATGGGTCCTTGAACCATTCTTCTAAGATAACTCAATCCGCAAAGCGTCTTCCCATGGGGGATTTCACCATAAGTGGACCACTTTGGATTTCATCCATTTGTGCACCTTATCAATCATGATAAGAAAATAATAATTCATGTATACATTTTTCGAACAATGCATCATATACCAATGAAACCATATCGATCCATCTTCATCATGTATCAATCACAACTCATTGATCCATCTTAATTTATGCATTCTCATCAAGGACAATACATATTAAATTACATCAATCATCAATCAAACAATCCTTTGAAATCAATAAATCACTTGAAATCAATCAATCAAACCATTGGAATCAACGACAACATGATCCAACAATGATAAGCAACTATAGTTGGTGATATGGCCAAGTCTACACCAAAAATCAACAAGAAGATCATCAAAATTCAATGGTAGAAATTGAATGTATGATACATAATCAACCAATTATAGTTTTAATTGATCTAGGTGCTAGTTTAATTTATATTTCACCAAGGGTTGTAGAAATCTATAAACTACATAAAGAAAAGTTTGAAAAGTCCCGGTAGTACAATTATCTACAGGTACTAAAAGAATAATTACAGATTTTGTTAAAAACTGTGAACTTGGTATGAACGAATTAAAAATAAATATAGACTTAAACATATTACCTTTAGGGTCTTATGATGTGCTAATCGGTATGGATTGGCTGGAGAAATTTAAAGTGGTCTTATATTGCTACACTAAATCATTTACCTGTGTAGATGAGAGGGGTAACATTATAAACATTAAAGGAGTATCAAGACCTGTTAGTATTAAAGAAATAAAAATTTACAAGTTGAAATATGCATTCGAAAAGGGTGTAAAATACTTGTTGTCCATACAAATTATAATGAAAAAGAGGAAAGTAAAAATGAGATAGATAAATTTCTCGTATTATAGGAATTTCAGGATGTATTCCAGGATATTAATAGACTAAGTCCTAAAATATAGATAGATTTATCCATATACCTAATACCTGGAGAAATACCTGCTTCAAAATCTCCTTATAGGATGAATATCCTAGAGTTAAATGAATTAAAAAGACAATTGCAAGAATTGATATATAAGGAATATATTTGACAAATCGTGTCTCCATGGGGAGCACCAATACTTTTTGTGAGAAAGAAAGATGGAACTTTATGTCTCTGTTTCGATTATAGACAATTCAATAAAATGACTATTAAAAATTCATGCCCATTACCTTGTATGGATGCTCTTTTTGATCAAGTACGGGGACCTACAATATTTTCTAAGATTGACTTTCAATAATATATTATATTATAGGTTATCAAATATTGGTCTTAAGGAGATAAGATTTAGGATAACTCATATAAATACGATATATAAGGGTGGACGATAATATCTACAAGACTTTATAAAAGGCTATGTTAAGTTGATAAAGGTTTTACCATATAGGTATGTAGTCCCTATGAAATTATTGTCATAATCAAAACGTTGGAAGGATAATGAAATTTTTTGTATCATAAGAGAAACAAGGAAAATTATAAGATAGGTATAAAAGTGAATTTGGCAATAATGATGATGATGAACCATTAAATAATATTATGGTTATATATATATATATATATTATATATATATATATATATATATATATATATATATATATATATATATATATATATATAATATTTATTGGAATTTAAGGTCTGTGACATAATGGTATAAGAGTTGTAAGTTACAACAGTTGGCCTTTTTATGGGACTTATCACAACAAAAATCTAACATGAAAAAATGTTTTCATTTTTTTCTTACCTTTAGGAAGAAAAATAAATTGATTTTGCTGGAAAATGACAGAAGTATCGGAGGCTCAGGGAGAAGAACAACATCAAGAGAATCCTAAACAAGGGAATGTAGGTGATGGACATCTCTGGGTGGACATGAATAACGATAGGTATTTGAAAATTATAAAGATAGTAACATATATGAGAGAAGAGATAAAAATAGTAAGAGCAGATAATGAAATGATTTTAAAGGCTCAAGAGAAACTAAATACAATTTTGTAGGAGAAACTATGTAATCAAAATGATGAAAAAAATAAAGGACATAATTCTAGCAATTCTAAGATAGCCGAACCAAAGAAGAAAGAAAGAAAATTGGAGTATGTTGGATCTGAAACATAGTCAATATACAAAGATACGGAAGATATGAAAATGTCTATCAAAAGTAGTTATGATCCAGAAGATGAAGTTATGGGAGAATTTAAGAAGATTAAACCACCAACCTTCAATGGGGAAGTGTAAACTGGTGAAGATGCAAAGGCATGGCTCTTTGGTATGCATAAATATTTTCAAATCTGCAATTACTCAAGTGAGCTTAAATCCCATATGGCTATTTACATTCTGACAAAAAAAGAAGACATATGGTGGAAGGATATAAAACGAGTGAGAAATATTAAGGAAAGAAAAATTACTTGGAAAACCTTTAAGATATATTTCAAGAAACAATATCTATCTTAACAATATTATGAGGGAAAATCTAAGGAGTTTTAAGAACTGAAACTGAGAAATCTTATGATGAAAGCTTTATGTAGTAAGTTTCTGAGTTTGCTACATTATGTACCTTATATAGTGGATGAAAAACCAAATATTCAACGATTCTTAATTTTCTTACCTAGTTCTTATAAACATCGAATTGAGTTTGATAAGCCAAAAACTTTGGAAGAAAGAATGAGGAAATCCAAACTCTTTGTTGAACAATATAAAAACATAAATGAGAAATCAAGGACTTGGAATGGGAAAACGATTGAGAGGTTTGACCCTAAGAATAAAGGGAGAGTTTACACCAATAATAATGTTGACAAGATATTTGAAGGAGGTAATAAGTTCAGAATAAGTAAACCTTTCAATCAACCTGAAAATAAGGGAAACAAACTACCAACCTTCTTCAATAAATAAACTGTCCAAAAAGAGATAGTGAAATGATGGGAATGCATTGATCCTCATTACTATAAAGATTTTCCTCTCAGGAAGAAGGGAAATAACAATGTGCAAACAATACAAGAAGAAACTACAATTGGTGAACTGACCAGGTCTACACCAAAAATCAACGCAGCGCTGGAAAATCGACCGACGGATCATCAAACTTCAATGGTAGAAATTGAAGGTATGATACATAATCAACTAGTTATTGTTTTAATTGATCCAGACACTATTTTATGTTATATTTAACCAAGTGTTGTAGAAATCTCTAAACTACATAAATAAAAGTTTGAAAATCCTTGGTTAGTACAATTAGCTACAGGTACTAAAAGAAGAATTACATATGTTGTTAAAAAATACAAACTTGGTATGAATGGATTCAAAAAACAGATAGACTTAAACATATTACCTTTAGGGTCTTATGATGTGCTAATCGGTATGGATTCACTGGAGAAATTTAAAGTTTCCTTAGATTGCTACAATAAACTATTTACCTGTGTAAATGAGAGGGGTAACATTATATACATTAAAGGAGTATCAAGAAATGTTAGTATTAGATAAATAACAACTTTATAAGCTAAAATATGCATCCTAAAAGGGTGTAAAACACTTGTTGTACATATAAATTATAATGAAAAAGAGGAACATAAAAATGAGATAGATAAATTTCTCGTATTATAGGAATTTAAGGATGTATTCCAGGATAATCCCGAACTACCTACTAAAAGAGAGATAGATTTCTCCATAGACCTAATACCTAGAGCAATACCTACATCACAATATCCTTATAGAATGAATATCCTAGAGTTAAATGAATTAAAAATTTAATTGCAAGAATCGATAGATAAGGATTATATCCAACCAAGCGTGTCTCCATGGGGAGCACTAGTACTTTTTGTGAGAAAGAAATATGGAACTTTACATATATGCATTGATTACAGACAAATCAATAAAATGACTAATAAAAATAGATACCCATTGGCTTATATTGATGATATGTTTGATCAACTACAGGTAGCTACAATCTTTTCTAATATTAACTTACGTTCTTGTTGTCATCAAGTTAGGATAAAGGAAGAACATATTTATAAAACAAATTTTAGAACGAGGTACAAAAATTATAAATTTGTCGTAATACCTTTTGGATTGACTAATGCCCCAACCTCGTTCATGTGCTTGATGAACAATATTTTGGGCAAGTGCCTAGATAAATTTGCGATCATCTTTATAAACGATATACTCATGTATTAAAAGGATGAAAAGGAGCATGAAGAACACTTAAGAATAGTATTACAAATACTAAGAGAACATAAATTATATGAAAATTTAAGTAAGTGTGAATTTTATAAAGACCAAATTTAGTATTTGGGACATATAATTTCCAAGGAAGGTATAGTAGTTGATCCAGACAAAATAAAGGCTATAATGAATTGGCTTGAACCTAAAGATGTTTCCGACATAAGCTCATTTATGGGTATAATTGGCTATTACCATAAGTTTATAGAAGTTTTCTCTAAGATTGTGTATCCTATAACATCATTACAAAAGAAAGGAACTAAGTTCATTTGGTCCGAAAAGAATCAAGAAATATTAAACAAGTTAAAATGACTCTTAACTACAACTCCTATATTAAAATTGGTAGATCTAGATAAGGATTTTGTAGTATGTAAGGATGCATCCCGCGAAGGGATTGGTAGTGTGTTAATGCAAGAAAATCATGTGATAGCTTATGAATCACGGAAATTAAAAAAAAAAAAACATGAAGAAAATTATGTAACTCGTGAATGGGAATTGGTTGCAATAATACATGCATTAAATATGTGGCGGCACTATCTGGTAGGCCTAAATTTTTTATTGTGATCAAATAACATCGCTCTAAAATATATGTTTGATGAAAAAAATTTAAATGCTTGCCAAGCAATGTGGTTAGCCTTCTTAAGCGAGTATGATTTTTCTACAAAACACATAAAGGGAAAAGAAAATAAGGTGGAAGATACATTAAGTAGACATGCAAATATGATATATACAGTTACTAGAAGTAATTACAAAATAGATTTAGAAGAAAGGGTAAGATTAATAGCTAAAAAAGACCCAAAATATAAAAATATCAAGTTAAAGATTGTTGATAATTCAGTAGGAATAGAAGAATGAGAATTTACATTCTCAAAAAGTGGACTATTTATGTATAAATACAGATTACATGTACCATAATATAGTGAAATTGTTCTTAATTCTATATTAATTGCATAATAAACCATATTTTGAATATCCAGGTTACCAGAAATTGATTACTATGCTGAGAAAAGAATTATATTGGCCAAACATGAAAGGAAAAATAAATGAATATCTAGTTAGGTGTTTAGAGTGTCAACAAGTCAAGGTTGAACACCAACACCCTACTGGAATACTATAGCCTTTACCCATTCCAAAATAGAAATGGGAAGTGATAAGTGTGGATTTTATTACCGGATTACCTAGAAGTAGTAAAAAAAATGACTCAATTATTGTTGTAGTGGATAAACTATGTAAGGAAACACATATTATAATGGTGGAATCA
>ML848848.1:11293-31146 GCA_009831015.1 Picea engelmannii
AGGGGGGAAGAAGGAGACAAGAAGAAATGGGAAGAGGAGATAGAGAGAGAGGGAGAGAAAAGGGGGAGACAACGAGTGAGAGAGAGGGAGAGAGTGGTTGGAGAGAGAGAGGAAGATAGATGGAGGTAGGGAGAGGGGGGAAGAAAGAGAGAGAGTGGGGGGGAGAGAGAGGGGGGACAGAGATATATTTCACGTTAAAAGGAATGCACACACGTTCCTGTTCCTAATAACGCATGTGCGCTTTAGGAACGTGTGCGTGTTATTTTTATTTCAATTTTTTTCTTGGAATGCACATGCATTCTTGTACATGTGTTTCTCAAGAACATGCACGTGTTCTTGGGAACATCCCTACCTTTATTGTTGAGTGGAGGCTTAGGTTTTTCCAAACATGTCACATCAGGAACGCGTGTGTGTTCCTAGAAACATGCACACATTCCTATGAGTGTGTGTTCCTACTCACCTCATTGCCACTTTATCATCCACCAACTTCGTGCAATGACCCATAGTTCGTAACAAATTTATAATGCAAAAAAGATGAGAGATATAGAGAATGAGATTCATTTGAAACAAGATAAGGTGATAACAAAGTTTCTATTAAAATTTATAACAAAATTTCTATTATTATTAAACCTCTCTAAAATGTAAGTTTAATTTAGTGTGAGTGAATTGCTATATATGAGTGATTCTATTACTATTAAGTCTATTTAGAGTATGGTTATGTGTGTGTGGATGTGAGAGAGACACGTGGAAATTGATTCATAGCAAAACTATGTATGTGAGAAAGACAAAGATACTTGTAAGTCTATTTTTAATGTGTGTGAGATTCATAACAAGGTTAAGGTTATGTGTGTGAGAAAGAAAAAAATACTTATAACAAAGTTATGAAGTACTAATTAGTCAAAATTATAAGGCAAAAGAGATGAGAATGATAGAAATTGAAATTAATTAGATATAAGCTAAAATAATAAGAAGATTTATATTAAAATTTATAATAAAATTTCTATTATTATTAAACCTCTCTGAAATTTAAATTTCATTTAGCATGAGTGAATAGCTATGTTGTGAATGATTCTATTTCTATTAAATCTATGTTAAAAAACTATATTTAATCTAAATTACTCTATTACTATAAGTATTAATATATATATATATATATATATATATATATATATATATATATATATATATAATTTAGTTTGAATAACTCTATTATTAAGATTGTTTAAAAATTATTTTAAAAAGTGTGAAGGATTATTTATTAAGTTGAAAAGCTATATTTAATTTAAATTACTCTATTTATTTTTTTTGTTTGTTAATTTGTGCGGGACTTGTTGGCTGGCTCGCGATTAACCTGTGGCTTGAGAAACCGCGACTCAGAGGCATCTAAACCGTCAAAATCACTCGGGAATCGCACCAGCCACACCAACCCTTAACATGGTTGGATTTTTTGTCCCTGCAGGTTTCGAACCGGTGACTTTAACATCACGGAGTGGCTTAACAACACACTTCATCATCGACTGTCCTACACCTCGGAGACTATCTAAATTACTCTATTACTATCCAGTATATATAAAATTATTTTATTTAGTTTAAATAATTCTATTATTAAAATTGTTTAAAAATAATTTTAAAAAGTGTAAAGGATTATTACTATTAAGTTGAAGTAAAATGGTTTATGTTTTGGTTTAAATCATAATTTTGTATGAAAAAAATTCTTTATATAAATAAATTTATATTCAATAAAATCAATTAATAATATGTGGAATGATTTTTTAATTAAATAAATAAATAAACTGATTTATATATAAAGATAATTTTAAAATTAAAAACAATTGTATAAAAAAATTTAGAAATTTATTAACAAATAAAATCATAAAAATTATTATATAAATTAAATAATATAATAAAAATTGATCATACATCCTTAATATTTTCTTTAAAAGGAAATTCATAAGATATTTTTTTAATGGTAATAATCATTTAATTTAATGATAATAATCATGAAATTTATAACATATTTCTTTATTAATGTATAATTATATTTTGCATAATTATATTTGATAGTACATAATTAACAAATTTATAACATTTTTCTTAAAAATAAATTCATAGGATGTTTCTTTGATAGTACATAATCATGAAATTTATAATATGTTTTTTTTTTTTTTTTTAATTTTGCATAATTATATTTAATAGTATATAATCATAAAATTTATAACATGTTTCTTTATTAGTGCATAATTATATTTTGATGGAAGAATCTTATTGTTTGTTTTTTATATAATGAGGAAATTTATAGCATGTTTTTATTTTTATTTTTCATAATTATATTTGATAGTACATAATCATAAAATTTATAACATGTTTCTTTATTAGTGCATAATTATATTTTGATGAAGAATTTTATTGTTTATTTTTGTATATCAAAGTCAATATTTTGTTTAAAAGGAAATTCATATGATGTTTTTTTGGTAAAGTATAATTAGAAAATTTATAACAGTTTTATTAATATTAATAATTATTTTAATAAAAGAATTTTATTTCTTTTGTAAATTAAAATTAATATTTATTTTCTTGGATCCCCCCGGATGGGGTGTTAGCGGAGACCACTTGGTGTATAATAGAGGAGGGCATATGCCAACGGGGCACGGAGCCATGTGACGGGCTCGTGCAGCCATCTGCCACCCCTCCACAGCATTAAAACGCTCTTATTGCGATGGGAAAGAGTGTTAATGCCCACACTCGGCCTCTGCATTGTATTATGGCATTGTTACTTGGCTCTGTTCCTTGTCTCTATTGGTGGTTCGTTGGGCGTTCCCCTTCGCAACCATGCCCATCCTCTGATTTTGCTCACTGGTCCTCGGCGGCTCCTCTCAACACTCAGCCCGGCGACCACAGTTCTGCGCATCCCATGCCTAAGCATAAAGAACGTTTGAGAGGGAGGCCACGGCGGGGTTCTCCCTGGAGACCACGCCGTCCCTCTTTCTCTCCGCCTGCCTCACCTCCCAATGGTTCTTCCATTCACCCCCAGGCTGGGCCTCATAGCTCTACTTCTCTCAACCCGCCGACCATGAACTTCAATTGCCTGGAACTTGTTCCTCGGCTACCCAGCCCTTCTCTGAGTCTCTTCCCTGCTCCACCGGTGAATGAACCAGTCCACCCTCCAAGCCCGGCTTTTCCAAGAGACATAGGGGCCAACCAACCTCCTCCTACGCGGCAGACTAGGCACTCTGGCCCCCCCACCTCCGATTCCGCTAATGACGAGAAGATGAAAGACAAGGTGGCCATTCTCTACGGCCTCGTCTTCGAACTCCGCCAGGGGGTGGAGGACTTGTATTTTAGGTTGCAACTCACCAACGAAAAGGTGGCGCTTTTTCTTCAGCTCCTCTCCTCTTTGCATGAGACGGTTCTATCACCCCTGGAAGGAGCGACCTCCAGGCAGGAACCTGCAGCAGACGCCAAAGAAGGAAAAGACAAGGTGAGCTCGATGACAACTGGGGATACCACAATGCAGTGGACAGCTACCACAGGTGAGGATATCGTAAAGCAGGTTGCAGCAGGGTCGGAACCGGAACGAAGTGGGAATGCGACCAGGGAAGTGGAGGATAGCGCGAGGAACGACCCTGGCGCTGCGACCACGGAGCAGGACGAGATGCAGTGGGGGATGGCAGTTGTCGAAGAGGCACCATGGCCAGGGGATCTCAACGTCACCTGGCCGGGTTACGCGTCCGGTGTCTAGACTTATGATGTGTCTGAAGCCGAGCCAGTCAGGTTCTCCTTTTTATGGTTGTCCAAGCTATCCTAGACATTTTTTTTTTTTTAATTTATAGCTATGCATATGCTGACTAATCTGTTGACTGGGCTGGTTTCCCCTTTGTTGGGGCAGCCCAGTAATTACAGCAGGACAATCTATGTATTTTGGAACTTCCTTTTGCCTCTAGCAGGAACTTAATATATTAAACCTCTTACTTAAAAAAATATATATTTATTTTCTTGGATCGGGTGTCACCATGAAGATAGTGCTCACGACCTTGGCCGACATACACTTGGTACCTTCTATCCATGTGCCTTTCCACCTCCACAACATCACCAATTATTTATGACGGGGGTTAACTCGTGACAGTTCATTCTCCGGGTAGAGTACATGCACCAGCTCCTCCACACAGGTGACCTAATGACACTGGGATGGAATTCCATCAGGTATCGTCATGCAAACATGCTCCTCCAACTATGTCTCTTGGTGGTGGTCTATCCCATTTATTCTCACCTCTTGGCTCCTACACTTCTAAGCTTCTTCCCTGGATTATAGTTCCTTCTCCATTGTGTCCCTCCTGTATGGCTGAATTTTCTTGCCACTCCTCTCCTCGTGATCCTCCTGATGCTGAGGCAAAGAGGCAAATCGAAGAGAGGGTCCGACTGGTACAATTCTGAGGGGCATGATCCTCACCATAAACCAGACCTGAAAGCTCCCTCTGCTCACTCTTCCACCTTGGACCTTCCTCCTCTGTCATTCCTCTAGGTGTACAGGGTCGAATGGTTTGAAAATTTGGGCAATTCACTTGGTTATACACTTGAACTCAACGAGGATTCACCTTCGACCCGGTTGCCAACTTCTCGCCCGACCACTCTGACTACTCCTCCTAGTCACTCTGTTTCCTCCCATGAATCTCCTGCCTCTTCGCCTCCACCTTCACCTCTGCCTCTGCCTCCCTGTGCACGTTGCGATGAACACATGGAGCTTTAGAGTGCAATTGTTATCATTCAAAACCTAGTCTTTGAGGCTCGACACGACTTGGCGGATTTGTTTTTCAGATATAAGTTGCGGGAATAACGAGAGGAGGGCCTTGAGGCGTTGATTTCTGCTCTACTTCACACGACTCCAACTCCAGGGATAATGACACCAACTATGGCACCAATGAAAAATGTGGGATGGAAGAAGACCCAATTTGACCCGGGTTCAAAGTGGCGACTGGTGTGTCAAGTTCATAATCTAGTTTTCTTCCTATGGCATTCTAGTCATCCTCTTTTGTTTCATCCCTGTGCGGCTTAATAGTTTAGAGGCATAGTTCTATGCCTTTCTCTTTGGATATAGACTATAATAGGCACTTAGTTTTCACACTATGTCATGGATTGACAAATGGTTGTATTGGTTTCTCACCTAGGTGATGTAGCCATCTCACTACCTGTTTAAGTCAACAGATGTATATTTTTTTTACTGTACAAGATCCTTTTAATACAAATCTCTAACTTATAAAAATATATATATATTTTACTTAAAATAAATTTAAAACATTTTTTTTGGGTGTGTTTTTATAAGAAGTAAAAAGATTTTTAATAATGTAAAATTATTAGGAAATTTATAATAATTGTTTTTTAAATAATTTAAAAAATTGTTTTTAGTAATGCATAATAATAATAATAATAATCTATTTTTAAGGTCACGGCGGTGCCAGCACACCAAATTGGTGTATGAGACCCCCTTGACTCGTAAAGTCTACGAAGGTATACATACCTTACCCCCCTCTGGATTTGAACCTGTGACCTCTTAAGAGGAAACACATGTTCTTAACCATTAGGCCCACTCAGGCTATATTTTTTATGAAAGAATTTTATTATTTGTTTTTTAAAACTAAAATTAATATTCTGCTTAAAAGAAATTTATAAGATGTTTTTCTCTTCGTAAATAATTAAAAAAATTATAACAAATTTCTTTAATAATATAGAATTAATTTTTTGATGAAAGGAAAATTGATAATATTATTAAATTAATATGTTGATGAAAGGAAAGTTGATAATATTAAGATTAATTTTTTGATGAAAGGAAAATTGATACTATTATTAAGTTAATATGTTGATGAAAGGAAAGTTGATAATATTAAGATTGGATTTATGTAGATGATTATGAAAAATTAAACATTGGGGAAATAAAATCTTTATGAAAAGAGTGATTGTCTTTAATATCCATAATGTCACGGTATTTTAAAATATATTTAAAAAAAAAAACTTACATAATATAACAACTTGGTTTCTCAAATTAATTTGGAGAAGTGTGAGAGTTTGTTTGTTCATCTTTTATAAAGTTTATATACTTTATATTTTAGAATTTGATATTTCAATTTAAATTAAATTTGGAGAAGAAAATATTATTTTTTAAATTTATTTAAGCTTCGTTAAAAATCAAATTTAGTTAAAAATTAGATAAAAATTAAATTTATTTAAAAATTAATATTGGAAGAACAAAATTATTTAAAATAATAATAATAAAAGTGTGTAGAGTAATTGATGATAATGATGATGATAGTCAATGTTTACTAAGATTAAATTTGGTTTAAGAAAGGAAAGGAATTACTTGGTTTCTTTATAATTTTATTTTTGTGCTAGAAAAGCTTTAAAAGAAATGTAACATGTTAGGAAGGTCACTATTGTTACAAATATTTTGAAATTGTGATTTAATGTGGGTGTACATAAGATATTATAAGATAAAGTGATTTTTATTTTTAACCCTCTTAGCGTCAGAAAGATCACAAATTCATTCAACGCACTACATTTTAGGAATTGTCCAACACATTGTTTCGTTGTACTTTTGATCTTCTAAATTAGGGATGACCACCTTATAGTATCTTACTTTTATTTTACCATCTAATTCTTTATCACACCATAAATTTTGGTTAAATTTAGATGTAATAATATTTTTAATATTATTATTATTATTTAGAGTGGCATCTTCCATGAATCTCTAATGATTTAGCCAAGACTTTGTATCTTTATGCCACTCTTCTTGAGTTGTGGTTGATTTGATTAGATTTTGAAGAAATATTAGGAATCCTCGTGTCTTCCTTTTTGTTTATCATGTTCTCCTACATTAGGTACCTAGTCATAGTTGTGCTCCCAATGGATACAAGACTCACCTCTCTAAGGAATATAGGATAGGGTGTATTGCCTTTAATTTCAATATTATACTTTGTAAAACACTTTTGGATTGTCTCTATATTTCACCACAAATCTATAGATATTTTGCAACCTCAAACTTGACAACCATATAAGATAATAAGAGATTCAAGAGCTCAAATAAGAGTTTCTTCTTATCCCATAGTCAAGGGTACATTAATTTACAATTGTTTTCAAGTCCATAATAAGGTTTCCACCCTCCATTTATCATTTTATCAATGTTATAGTTCCAGTTAATCTTGTGATGAAGATCAATTTCAAGATATCTGTATGAAGTCTCTTCCTCCAAGTTATTTTTGTCATACATGAAATTGGAGTAATTGATACTTTTTGATTGAATTATCATAATCTTCATTTTATCAGTGTTAAGAGTCATACCCATACTAGAGTATATGTCCTTGATAATTTTTAGTTACTTGCAAATATCGTAGGGACTCCTCACCATAAGAAAAATAACATCAACATAAAGAAGAAGGACGATGATTATACCAGTTAGAGTCAGGCTCACACAACTTGCTTCTTCCAAACAACCCTCTAACTTATCAATGTATATATGCCAAGAAGGGTAGGGAATAGAAAACAACCTTTCTTAACTCCTATATTAAAATCAATTTATTCCAACCACCCTTAGTATTCCCAATATTCACAATAAAATTCTCATACAACTTTATTGCAATAGCTCTCAACTTGAAAGGAACTTTTAGCTCTTCTAATCTGATCCAAAGGTTATTCATGGGAACTATGTCAAAATATTTCTAAAGTCAACAAGACAACACAAGAGATTGATTTTATTATTTCAACACTTCTCTGTAATGATCCTAAGCATAACTAGGAAGTCCACAATGGAATGACAACTCCTAGATCTATCCTAGCATTTAGCTTTTTTTCTATGACTTTCTATCCATACACTGATCTTGTTTTAGAAAATAATCCTATATAACTTGGCTAAAAGAGGGCTAATCATAATCGTCATATAATTAGATGTGATTTTTTATCCCCACCTTAAAAAATAGGCACAATAAGGCTTTGAGTCTAGGGTTTAGGAAAGCACTTCTTGGTTACTAAATAGAAGAGTTTGTTGATGTGAGGGATGAGAACATGCCTTCCACTTTTTAATTTTTCTACATTTTAGCCTTCGATGCCCTTAAATTTCCCTTTGTGAGTCACTTAACTCAAACTATATGTCTTCTATAGAAAATATTATTCCTCTGTAGAAAGGGTTTGAATGTTGTCCATGGCATCAGGGGATTCATAAATATATTGAAGGTAGGAATTCCAGTCTTTTAAGGGAATAATATTATTTTCTTTAGTTTTATGCGCTAGAATTTTCCTCCAAAATTTATCGGGATCTAGTTTAGAGAGCTGTAAAAGCTTCTCTTGCTTTCTATTTATGTAATACTTTTTTTTCCCTTTTAATTAGGGATTTGTATCTATTTATCCTGTCAAATTTTAAGGACTCATTAAAAGGATCCCTAATTACTTTTCTAACAATCTTACACTTTTTATCATACCAAGGGTTGGTCATTATATTTTCCTTTTTACATGACACCCGATAGAGAACTTGTTAATGGAAGTAGAGAGGGTTGTCATAAAATTGTGATAAAGGCATTCAATATTGTCTTTATTTGATAAGAGATTTAATTCATTATTTAAATACTTAAAGAAAAAAAATTGGTTTTGTCAAAGATAAGTGCTTTTGGTTATTATAATTCTCTTCAATGGATTTTGTTGTGCATGACAAAGTTTATATTTAGGGTTAAAGATCTATGAGCAGGCTCATGGTCATTTAAGATGTCAAAATTTATTATTTAGTTGTATATAGGGATACTAGATATCACATAATCTACAACACTGCTCCCAAGCTCATGCATACAAGTCACATGGTTAGATTTTGGCCACTTCATTATACCATTGCAAATTATTAGATCTTGAGAACTATAGAGCTTGATTATCTCAGTACCAAACAAATTCTCAATCAAGTCTTTAGAGCTTCTTTTGTATTTGCTAGCTAAAACAAGGTCCTCGTCTAGCCATAATGCTTTATTAGTTTTTGTTATAGCATTGAAGTCACCTAACAAGAGGATATAGCCTTCATTTCTCAAACTATAAATATCATATTCTAAGTCATTGTAAAGACAATTTTTATCTAGATTGTTTTTCTTATAAAAGGTAGAATTAATAGGCACGAAATAACATGTTGCTATAAATATATTTTTATCATTAATATATGAAATCTCTATCCACATGTACTGATTGAAAAGACTGAAGTATCCCAAAATCCTATTTATTATTATATTTTTTTGTCGCGATCCCTAATAATAGATTTTGGATCCTAATTATTGTTCATTTTCCTTACTTCATGGCTTTTATACCTTTTGAACTTCCTTCCTTAGTTCAAGGTGGTGTTCATTTATAAATATTCTTAACCCTTTTAAGCTCATAGTTTTACTAAGTATATCATATTTATGGTCATTAGATCTTATGTTATCGGACTAATCGGTAGGTGCGGACACTAACAGATCTCCCTAGAGCCACCTAGATCTAGAACAAAACAGGACAGGACATGACTCTTTCCCTAAGTTTTGACCATTGAATTAGCTAGTAGGAAGGAACAAGTAACATACCTTTATATCACTTCCTAGGGTCTCTGTTGCTCTTGCTTTGCTCCAGTTCTCTCGTGAAGTCAAGACCAAGACAACACAAACCAACCAAGGTGAAGATAGCAAAATATATTCAACAGACAACTTATGTGTATGATCAAAGAATTACACAATAAAGTGAGAATAGCTTTATGGGAAATGAACATGCCACTGTATCATATTGATTGAAAGTGAATATTACAACCTAATCGCCTTGATGTCACAAGATTCCTTTCAATGGCTCTTGGATCCAACACACACACTTGCTCAATCCTTGCATGAAGAAGATAAAAACCTCTTGATAGACTTGCTAGAGTCTCCAAACTACTATTCAAGCTGAGTCCTTCACACAATTCTTTCACCAATTCTCCAATGAATCTTGCTTAACCTTTTCCATGAGAATTCCCTCAATATATAGGAGATAATGAGATAGTTACTTGGATAAGAATGATCCCACAATATCAGGGAATCCAGTACAAGGATAACCATTCGAATGACAACCCATTCTTCTAGAAGATTCCCTTCTAGAAACATCGAGAATTCATCTTTTTCCATGCTTTAGGAAGAGTTCGCACCCTGGCTATTCAACACAGTGTGAGAAGTTCGCACCTTGGCTTAAAGCAGCCTGCGAGAATGGGTCATTCTCGCACCCAAATATATTAGCAGCCTGCGAACCTTCTTAAAAAATGAGTTTTCTGGGAAGAGATAAAAGTAACTTTTCTCAGGAGAAAGTTCTTATGAAGAGCCTGAGTACACCATCATCAATACATCATCATGGTGACCAAAATCATGGGTAACAGAATTCCCCCCAAAGTATGAGGTTGGAACGAGTGACAGCCGAAAGACTTTGTAAGCTACATGTGTGTGTCGAAAAACAGGAGGACACCTAATCGGAAACCTACGAACAATCAAGCATTTGCAGAATATCATATATACCAATTCTGAGGTAGGCATTCCCATACTCAGATCATAGACGGATGACATTGTAGACATAGGTCATGGCCACCAATCATACACTGTGGATCCATGCCGTCAAAATATAGCATAGCCACTAGGAATACACTATGGATCTATGTGAGAAATTTCAAATTGAGACGACATAGCCACGAGACATACACAGTGGATCTATGTGTCACAGATTATACACACTCCATCGCAACCTGGACAAAGAGATGATATCCAGGGTCTTCAATTTCATCGCCCAAAGTATGAATCTAATCATGTGATTACATGTGTTGAAGTCGAACATGGCAGAAACCAATTGATTACCGGTCATTGATGAAACCGTTAACAAGTGCGAGGGAAATCACCATTGATATCGATGACTCCCAAGGTACTCAAGTACAATCCATCAAGTGTGAATGAATGAATTGAAGTTGAACATCTGATGGAATCTTTCGATTAGGGGTCAATGATGGAAACCCACTGTCGAAAGCGAGGAAACCTGCCATTGAGGCATGCAAACTCCAAGGTACCAAAGAATTTCTAAGTCTTCATTCCAGATAATGAGCTGAAGTCGACGGAACAAAACTCGTCACAGGAGGGCCTTGATGTATCCCCCATCAATGACATGAAATGAGTAACAAATTTTGAAGGTGAAACAGAGTATGATGTAAATTGAACTAGACACAGGGAAGGTCGACACGAAGAGAATGGATAACTGTAGATGGCCGACTCAATATAGGTTTCAAATGGACTTCTCTTGAACATATGAATGACATGACCAATGATTTGGCAGCACTGACTCAAAGACGACACAGGGAATGACCTTGTAGCAAATCGAATGAGAGACAAATGAATTTCCCAAACTGGCTTCAAATGATAAATAGGAGGTGTCATGTTCAAGAGAAACACTTACTGCAAATCAATATGAAGATGAAAACATATCCCTTTCCCAAATTTTCCCCCACCATTTATGGCGAGTACCTCTTTATTTTTATGCAAGCTTGAGGAGGATAACATATGTTTGTTGGTATAAGCTTATCCTTCGGATAAGTCCTTTGGATTATGTTTAACGAACCCTAAGAAGGATTGGTTCGGTCCCATTACGGGTCTGTTAATGTTTGTTTTAACGAGTCCAGAGATAGAAAACTCGAAGGTTTTTCATGATTATAGAGTTTGGAAAAACACTTAAAAGAGAACTCTCTCAGTTTCTTTTTCATAAAATAGTCTAGATGAGACCAAAAAAGAGATAAATTATCGCTCACCAAACGCTTACTTCAGATACTTTATCGAGCGTGAAAATAGCAAGGTCGCTCGGCTATATTTTCATGTTTAGAGAGTATGAAAAGAGCTTAAAGAGGACTCCAGGGGGGTTCCTTTTTCGTATAACCTTGTTGAGCCCGAAAAAGTAATAAAAGTATGCTCGATCGCGTTCTCATGTATTTTCGAGGGCAAGAATAGACAAAGACCACGCTCAAGGTTTTATACAAAAACCATAAAAAACAATCAAAACAAGCAATGACAAAGAAAAAATATGTCTGCATCCCTGTAAATGACCATCAAAGTCGTTACACCTGCAAAATTTACACTCAAAAGGACATTAGGGATTAGGGTTTAATAAATAAATAATCATAAAAAACCAAATGACATAGTAAAAGTAAATAAAAAGGAGTAAAAAATCTTTTTACCATATCATTTTCACTTTTCCACTATTTGAGCTCAAAAAACCCCTCTTTTACCCTCAAAGTTCGGCGTCATATTGCGGGAGTTATGAGCATCCATTCATCGAGCCGTCAGCAACAGTGAGGTAGGATCTTTATCCTCTACTCTTTCATGATTTAATTTTGCATTTTCATTGGGTAAAAATTCATTTTTAAGTTGATTTTATGAGCCCTACTTGTGCTTCGCCATTCTCGCAGGTGGGCTACACGGGACCTGCGAGAATGGGTCATTCTCACAGGTGAGCCCACAGTAGCCTGTGAGGTTCTCGCACTGTGCACAAAGGGCACCTGCGAGAACCGCAAAGCTCAAAAAGTTTTTAAAAATTTACCCAATGAAAGAGAACCAAATCATGAATATAGTTGTTAATCTTCTCTTTGTGCTTCCTATGCAGGTAATTGGTCATCAAAATGGTTCTTGAATGGCGTGAAAGGGAGCACGAAGAAGACAATGCAATTTCCGGAAATCATCCACCTACTATTGCTGCTTTGAGAAATTGTGGCCTCTTGAAGCACTTTCGTAACCCGGGCATGAGGGCCCAAGTCAGGTTATTAGAGTACCTAGTGTGTATGTGGGATCTCGATCAGCAGGTATTTCATGTGGGGGTCCACAAACTGTCCTTAGATATTGAGGACATTTAATTTTTGAATGGATTGTCATGGCGGGGGTACTACGTGAGCCTGACTGGTAGCAAAGGTGGTGGGCTGCCCATGAGTGAGTATTGTCATTTACACTATGTTCCTGAGGCAGAGAGAAAGAAAGGAAAAGTAGCTATTTGGGGGGTATGAGATTTGACCCTCCGTACTATCCTATTCACGATAGCTCGGATGGCTGGGAGTTCTGCTCCTCACATGGAATTACAGAGTTACTTCTAGTATGCTATTGAGTGTACTGAACCTTAGGTTTTCAACTGGGCAGATGCAATGCTTCGTAGCATAAAAAGACAGTTGACCAAATGTAGACGAGGCAACCTGAAGCAATTCGGGTACGGATCTTTGCTAGTGTCTTTCTTCCTTGAGAGGGTTCCATTACTGAGGCTGTAGGTTGAGTGGAATTTACTGGCTCCCAGGGATCCAAGGATGTTGAGATGGTGTCATCTTATGGCCCGACACGTAGCTAGACCGATCATCAAGTATGATGATACCTTCTTTGACTGGCTTCAACCACAGATGTTGATGGTTGACGATTATGCTTATGTCGGGTTGGATTTCTGAGGAGATCCAGACTTAGTACTGCCAGAGGATGCTCAGTGGGGGGAACTTGGTAAGAAGTACACACATTTTTTTTTTCTTTTTAAATGTTTTTGTGAATTTTTAGCATATTTAAATGTTTTTGTTTTATAAGTTCGTCCAAAGACTAATTACAAAATTAATTTTTGATGACACAGATGTTGGACCTTATCAACCTCCTGTTACTTCTCCCATTCAGCGGCGAGGAGAGGTAGCGCCAGCACCATAATATACTGAGGATTATCAAGTAGTGGAACAAAATCTAGAGGGCCTGACCACAGATATTCCAGACATGCCTCTTGAAGAGGTTCCACGACGCGATCAACATCATACTGTAGGAGTGTCAGGGTCCATGAGTCGACTGCTTCGTAGGGTTTCTCGAGCAGTCGTGTGTTACCGTAAACGTCATCCATGATGTCACTTTGTATAAGCTATGAGCTTCAGATTTTGACATTTTGGTCTTCGGACAAACTTTTTGTAAAAAACTCTTTTGATCGTTATATATACAGACAGCTTCTACTGGTTTATCATGTATGGTGTGAATTGATGTGATTGATTTATAAATGATCCAAATGTTTTTCTAATACATAGTTAGCCAATGCATCTGTTAATGTATTTAGACATCTAGGAATATGTTGATATTCAATGTAATCAAAATAACATTCCAAGAGGCGAATTCGCAAATACACCCGTAACAAAGTAGGACTTCGAATAGTATAGACATTACTTAACTGTAGTACTACAAGCTGTGAATCAAGTTGCACAACCAAATGACGAATTCCGAGAGAGATAGCATCAGCCAATAATTCAATAACGGATCTATACTCTGCAATGTTGTTGGTTGCACGGCCGAGGCACACACCTCGTAAGGAGACAAGTTCGTTTGTAGGGGCGTAAATTGCCCATGTAGCGGAAGCAAGGTTTTGAGTACTACGGCTAGCGCCATCAATGAAGCCAATATAGGGTAGCGAAGACTCTGACATCTGGAAATCAAACACAACGTCACATAAGGGTAGAGACCAGATAATGACAAAAGAAAGCTATAGTAACACACAAGAAGTATGATACAATAAAAATACAAGTACTAGTGCACAGATGATTTTATGCATAGTACTTCTTCAAGTACAACCCATTCCTGGGTTCACTCAAAGGGATACCATCGTAATCTACTAACTCATAAGCTCCTTTTTCCAAAACTCGTCAAATGATATAAGGACCTCGCCACATGGCTTTGAATTTCCCAGCTCCTAACATATCTCGATCTTGTTCATACAGAAGAACAAGATCACCTTTGGAGAAAATGCGAGGCTTGACATGTTTGTCGTATTGGGCCTTAACACGCTTTTTCTAAGCTTCTATGACTAGGGTGGCATCGCGTCGAGTTTCGTCTAATCGCCTAAGATACAATAGACGTTCTTCCTCAGCAGAAGTGTTTGGTAGGAGTTCAACAACTAGCTTTAAAGAGGGTATCTCACATTCAATAGGGAGAATGGCTTCCACACCATAGACTAACCGGAAAGGTGTAAACCCAGTAGCAGACTTGACGGATGTATGGTATGCCCACAATGCCAAAAACAACATTGTGTGCCAACTTCTTTTATGAATCCCTATCATTCGTCAGAGCATAGTTATGAGAACTTCGTTGATTGCTTCGACCTGGCCGTTGGCTTGTGGGTAATAGGGCGTTGAGTTATCATGGCGAAGACCCAACTTTTCCGTAAGTTCAGACATCATGAAGTTTCTGAAGTGGCTACCGTGAGCGGTGACGATAGCTTGGGGAACACCAAAATGAGCTATGACGTGATTAAAAATGAATAACGTTGTGATCTTTCCAGTGTTTTCAAATGTCGGCATCGCCTCGACCCATTTCGTAAAGTAATCAACGGCTACAATAATGTAACCATGCCCCCCGGCCGAGTGAGGGTGACATGTCATGAAATCGATGCCCCATTTTGCAAATGGACCAACTGAGACCACAGGATGAAGAGGAGAGAGATGTGACCGTATCTTCTGATTATAGGTCTGGCAAGCATGGCATTTCTGAATGACAGTTATGCAGTCGTTAAATAAAGAAGGCCAAAAATACCCTGCTCATAAGATCTTCTGGGCAGTAGCATACCCAGAAATATGACCACCACATGCTCCAGAATGCCAGTCATTCAGAGCTTTCTCGGCTTTGTTGAACATTAGACAACGTCGAAAAACAGAGTCAATCCCCCGACGATAAAGAGTATCCCCGAGAATAATGTATTGGCAAGATTGATAGCATATGCGACGTCGATCAGTACTAGACAAAGTTGGCTAGAAAGTCTGGGTTTGGAGATATATAATGATATCACCATACCAAAGATCATCAGTGCTAATAAGGAAAAGAGATTCATCAGGTAATGAATCAACTGCTACATTTTCCGTTGCAGAATGGGGAAAGTCGCATATCAACTCAGCAAAAACTAAGGACTTTTTGGACTTGGCACGTTCAAATTCCAAGTCAAACTCCTGGAGTATCACAATCCATTTGGAGTATTTTCCCCCTAGCAATTGATGTGTCAGAATGTGTTGCATAGGGTTGCAATCAGAAATCATCGTAGTCTTGTGTGAGAGGATATAATGCCGGAAGCGTTGGACGGCTTGAACGGTAGTCAAGGCCAGTTTTTCAACATGTAAATACTTGACTTCAGTAGGCGCGAGACTTCAACTCAAGTAGTAAATAACATGTTCGTCATTAGCATCATCCTCTTGGACGAGGACCATACCAATAGTGTACTCCGAGGAAACAAGATAAAGGAAATAATCATGATTGTAATCAGGGGGAAAAAGAAGTGGAGCACGTGTTAGGGACAATTTCAAAGCTTCAAAAGCATTGTTGGCAATGGTATCCCAGACGAACTCTGAATCCTTCTTTAATAGCCACATAAATCCACAAGTTATCTCGGTGTAATTTGGGATAAAACGACGAAGTAAGTTTGCTTTCCTCTGCAAACTTTGCAACTGGCGAAGTGTAGAAGGAGGAGGGAGATTAAGGATCGCCTCAACCTTTAAAGGATCCACCCGGATCCCTTGACGCAAAATGATAAAACCTAGAAGACGGTCGGATTCCAAACAGAAAACGCACTTATGAGGATTCAAACGTATACAGTAGAACCGACAGCGAACGAAAATGGCTCGGAGGTGTGTTGGGTGATCGACTCTGCGCATGGAATGAGCAGGTAAATCGTCCAAATATGGTTGAATGATGTGCTTGATATCATGGAAAGCATAAGACATAGCGCGTTGAAAAGTTGCGCCAGCGTTCTTGAGACCAAAAGGAAGTTTTCGATAGGCAAAAGTAGCCCAAGGACAAATAAAAGCAGTCTTATGTTGATCCTCGGGAACAATGTTGACTTGATTATATCCAGAGAAACCATCCATGAGAGAGAAGATTTCACTTCCAGTGCAGTCATCAACAATCTGATAGACGAAAGGGGTAGGAAAGTTGTCTTTTGGACAAGCTTTGTTGATATCCCCATAATCAACACATACACGAATGGTGCCTTGTTTCTTGTCAATCGGGACAAGATTGGAAACCCAATCTGTGAGAGCCACCGGATAAATAAAGCCATCTTTAAGAAGTTTCTCGACTTCAAGCTTTATAGCAGCCACTTTACGTGGGTGAACTAGACGAAGGTGTTGTCGGACGAGTTTAGCATTGAGATATGTCTTGATCTCATGTATCACAATCTCAGGGTCGATACCTGACATTTCTTCATAGCTCCAGGAGAAGATGTCACGAAACTCTTTGAAAAGGGATGTATAGGTGACTATTTCGTCAGGGGAACATGAAGCTCCAATATAGACATTTTCGACGATTCCAGGTTTGACGGATATGTCAAGGGGAATCGTGGGTGAGATATTGCTTAAGTTCCCTTCGGAAAACACATCGTGTGCAGACTCGGGAACAGTCGAAATGACAACAACGGTCAATGGGGTCGAAATCCGTTGGTAGTTCTCAAGAGTATGTTTCTCCAAAAAGAGGATGGAACGATGATGCCCATCGTTCCAAGGGGTGTCCTCCATGACATACATGATCATCTTGTCTGTGGGAAAAATGACACAAAAAGGATCAGGAGACAACTCATCAAGAGAGGGGGAAGAAGGTGTTTCCGATTGAATGGCCTGATAGGCGGATTCAACTGGACTTAACGGCATTTCATCACCGAAACGAAGATGATCTCTGGGGTCAAGTACTATCCAAGGGTCGTGAGATGCAGGAAGTTCGTGAGGCAAGGTGGAGATCATGTTGATAGAAGCAACAGACGAGCGTGGAACATCGAGCGGTGGAATGGGGAAAGTACCCATTAACGAAGAGTCTTTTAAAAGGCCTACACCGATGTTCTCATAACCTGGTGGGGTTTTAGAAATAAACGGTACGTTGCCAGTATGGGTATCGGAATTGAAAAAGGCTAGTTGATCGACAGTGACAACCTTACCTTGATGTGGGAAACGTATCGCACGGAAAAGGGTCGACACAACTGCGTGCATGGAATCGATTAAACTACGGCCAAGCAGAAGATTATAATCGAGGGGAGCATCAAAGACTTCCACTTCGACTTGGACCTTTTGCCTTCTAACGTGATGGGAAACGAAGGAAGAACACCGTAGGGCTTAAAACTGGAGCCATTGATGGCTTTAAGAGTGTTCTGGGATTCATTCAAAGAAGGAGAGCCAATGGATTTCCAGCAATCAAGAGACATGACACACGTCGAGGCACCCTCGTCGATAACGGTTCAGCAAATGTTTTTGTCACAGATAATCACTTGAATCTGGAACACGAGTTGAGGGAGTAACCTTGGAATGTGATCTTCCAAGTCAAAGATTATTAAATTCATATCCGTCGGTCAATTCCACCGATATCTTTCAATAGTGCCTTTCGTTGTGTGGGAAAATTTTGAAGGACTTCAAGGGTTGACATCACAGAAGGTGCTTGAGCCAGATCTTTAACAATGTTGTAGTTCTGGGCCGTACGAGAATGAGGATTGAAAGCCAATTTTCGAACGACGCCTTTTGGGGGGGGTCGCAGAACTATGTCGAGGCTCGGTCGTTCGAGATGAAGAGGACCATTGGTAGGTGGAGTCACGGGAGAGGGTTGTACCAAGGAAGGAGGTAAATCATCAACCTTCTCCTTAGAGGGAGAATAATATTTGGCTCGAGTAGTGAGTGCAACATTGCTCTGCTTAGAATCGCTAGTACACATCAAAACATAGGAGGTGGTAAAAGATGAGGGTTGGTCATGGATGACCAACTGAGCCTGTTGTTGAGACAGGAAGGGTTGGGACAAAACGGCTGGCGCAGGTGGTTTTGGAGCTCCTTGAAGGAACTTAGTGACCTCGGCACGTCATGGACAATCCTTCGTGTAGTGATCATCACCACAGATAAGGCAAGGGTATCATGGTTTGTGCTTATCCCGATCGTCAACAGGAGTAGTTTTGGTTTGCTCTACTTGAGAATTATTTTTGCCCTCCTTATTCTTACCTCTTCCCTTTTTAGATTTGTTTTTACCGGCTGGGGTAGATTGGACTACATTTACCTCAGAAGTCTTGTTGGTGGGAGGGGCAAGAGATGGAGCATTTTGAACATTAGAAGAAGTATATTTAGGGTTTGTGCTTGATACAGAATGTGGTTGGGCTTGGGCAGTACCAACCACACCGTCAGTTGCATGCGAGGTAGCTGGAGCAAGAGAAGTGCTGGAAGTATTAGGACGAGGTAAATGAGGTAGTAAATCGTAAAGGGTTCCTGTTTGTGAGTAAATGAGGTCAAGATATTGAGCACGACTTATAGCCTTCTCTTTCGTGACTACACCACCTATGGCAATATCCTTACCTATGTCGTTCACAAATGATTTTGTGAACCACTCTGCCAGCAATTGATCAGGGAGCTCAAGTTTAATAAGACGTCGTCTCCTTCACCTGTTAAGGTCCTAACCCGCACATAGGTAGATCAATGTATTCAGATGTAATAAAGGTCAATATTAATAAGACCTTTCAATAAAATAGAATAAGGCGAATGTAAGAATACCTAATAGAAGCTTCCACTTCTAGAAGGATCTCCCTCTAGATGCTTCTCTTAATAGACATATTAGTATAAATAAGAGTCGAGGGTATGAAAACCCTAGCTTGGAGATTATTGTAATAGAGCGCTGCTCGACTGGAGGTTCCCCCTCGAAGAGGCCTATGAACATTGCTATCTGATTCAAAGTGTTATTTATGTTGCTATTTCGTATATCATTTCTGTGTATTTTGAAGATTATGCTGGATATTTTACTGTTATTCTGTCATTTCTAGCATTTCATTTCTGTTCTACATATTTTATATATCTGGTATCTTGCAAGTGGTATCAGAGC
>ML848849.1:0-16981 GCA_009831015.1 Picea engelmannii
AGATGAAATGTGGGTGAAAGAACTCCAAGCTTATTCACTCAAGTGAGGGGTGAATAGCTTATGAAATGCAGCTTACAATGTGTGTTGCCAAAGAAGAGGTCTCTAGCAATCTCAGCAGCATAACAGTATGAAGAATTCCTTGATGAAATGGTGGTCACTCATGGCTTTTTATAGCCAAGCATTGGGTTATTATGCAACCTCTTTTGAATGTGAACAGGGGATCTTTAGGGCACAATTAGGTCTTTGACCAGCCTCCCCACGCAGATTGAGCTCGGATTTGGTGTCAAATCGACTTGGGAGCTGATCCATTAGTGGTTGGGAGGCCGACCAGTTTCATAAATGCACCGTTTGGTAGGCGCGCGAGTTTTTTACCCCACAGCCACGCATATGCGCTCCAGATACGAAGATGTTACGCGCACGCGCGCGTGCAAGCGCCTTTTAATTTTTTGGCCATTTTGTATAGTTTTGACCCTTTTGCTATGCTGTGGAATTAACTTTGTGCCATGAGTGACTGTTTTTCTGTGTTGACGATGCGGAGTTCTTGTCCCCCTGTGCGGACGAAATTTTAGTGATAACACCTTGGGCACACACTTCGAGACAAACTCTACATTAATGTGTGTATAAACCTCGGTCCACGTGCCCATTAAATAGGGCGCATGCCCTTTCGAAATTTGTGTTTCACCTTAACCTTTTATTTGGTGGGCTTTCTAACAAAACACGCCCTTGGCACAAATGCTTAAGTCATTGTAACAAATGGGAGGAGGTCACGGGTTCCAACCCACAGACGTCTCCTCCTTTTATGGTATGTTTAAACCATATATTAATATTGGTATATGTTTGTTGGAACCACTTGACATATGGTTAAAAACCATATGTTATATTAACAACCTCCACGTGATTATGTTGGTTATATGATATACAATAAATAAAGGGCTTGGGGTCGAGGGCTTAGGCCCTCGACCCTTTTACCGCCCAATCAAACTTTAATTCAAACTTAAATATAGTCGTTGACACATTAGATTAAGAACTAAATGTATGGTGCATTGGCAACGAAGGTTTGGTAAGGTATTTGGGAGGTTGCGGGTTTGACCCCCTTCGACTCCCAAAAGTTTTAATAAACCATGACCATAAAGGCCAATAGAAGGTATCGACGTGGTGACCTTTCATTGGCTTATCCATGCCACATGTTGATGAATAATTCAACCACCTAGAGGATACAACTTGCCCAGTTATATGCCAACAATTGTGTGCCATGTCACATGTACCATCATGTGATAAGTGCCACCTTTTTTCCTATGTTGACTTTGACCTGGTTTGACTGTAACTTTGATTGCCCATAACTTTTGCATACAAACTTCCTTTGAGGCGATTTTTACACCATTGGAAAGCTATTGCCGAGCTCTGTGCATTGATGGTTTTTTCGAGAGATTTTGGAACATTTGTATTTTAAGCATTTCTTAACCATTTTGGACCTCTTTGGATGTTCCAGATCCTCCTGGACCTCTCTGAGCATTCTTGGATCCTCCTGGATCATTCCTCCCAATTGGAATCCTTTTGGACCACCAAAATTTTTGATTACTCAACAACTAGGTAAGGGTAGATTACCCTCACCCTTTCAATCTCCATCCATTTTGATTTACTTGGTTTTACCCCTTTAATACCAACTTGAATATATTCCACATCACCTCTGATCCAAAAAATCCTTAGATGCTGATTAATTTTAAATACATATAATCATCTACTTGATCTTCAAAATAAAATGATCGCTTGAATGATTGCAATTTTACACTTGAAATACTCATCTTAACTAAATCCACTTAAATGATTAATGAACAACAATAATATATCACATACACAAGTTTGATAATGGAGTTCACCCAATTTGGGCTACGTCTCTGGGTTCGCTTCCAATAAAGACCTTCTTTATTAATGCTCAAATACTTGCATTTTACAATGACCTTTTAGATGTTGCTCAAATGTAGAAACAAAGTGCACCATTGAATTCCTAGCGAAAAATCGTGCAAAATGAGTATAAAATTCTCGAAATTCTATCAAGGTACCCCTTGATGCGCTTTACGATGTAGCCTCATAACTTAGGTACCATCAAGCACAAATTACAAGACCAAAAATCTGCATTAATGTCCTATGTACAACCTCGATTCATGTGCCCATTAAACAGGGCGTGTGCCCCTAACTGTCCTCCGAATTTTACGGTAGGAAATTAATAGAAATCAGTTGGGTTTATAACCAAACCCGTACCATAGGCGGATTGGTTAAGTCATTGGTACTATATGTGGTAGGTAGGGGGTTTGAGCCCCACCGACCTCCATATATTCCCATGTTTTAGGTGTAAAGTTGTTGAACCATATGTTATATGTATGGTATGTAGTCCAAACTTCCCGCACAAACTTAAGACCAGTGGTTAAATGGAACATTACATCGACCATGGGGTATGTTGGGCTTGTATTTTGATTGTTTTGTTACGATGGTTGAATCCTTTTTGCACTGGTATTATATATGTTATTGACCATTTTGAAGGATTTTTCAAAGGATTTTGTATCAATTCATCATGGATTTATAACAGGTATGTGCAATCAATGTTTTGCAATGGTTTTGAGTTAAATTAAGTTCTATTTGATGTTTATGAGGATATAATGTGTGATCTGTGTGTAACAGGGTGAATTCGTAGTCTGATCCTCCATCCAGTAGCTCGTCTAACACCTCATCCAACACCCCATTTGGTACGCAATTAGACACTCCATATGGCATGCGATCCAACACTTGGAGCACAAACGAGTTAGCAGTTGGCGCATTGGCGACATGTGATGGGTGAATCGATGACTTGGGTTTTATGACCCCTCATGGCCTCCAACTACAGAGCTCACGACATCTAAGATTAGGCAGTTATGCTAATCATTGAGTGGCTCACCCATTTTCTAGAAGCCAAATCTATTAGAGCACATTTAATGGAAGTTTCCATTTTTAGAGGAGGTCGACCCTTCCAATGGTCGACCTCTCGAACTGTAATTCGCTATAAATACCACCAGTAGTGGCCATACCACATGACATAATTTTTAAGAAGACGTTTCATTGTGTAATTGAGACATATTTTCAAACTTATGTTCAGACTGCATTTTTTAAATTAATGACAGAATCATGTTGATTTGAGCTTGTGTTTCGCTGTTGAAGAGTAGCCATGACCTGCTGGGGGGCCCACCAGTGGTCGGGATTGCTTATAGGAGCTGGTTATATTTCAAGTTGTGTCTTTTATTTCTTAACAATTGGATTGAAAGATACTAAATTAGATGATGGACTAGAGTTTGAAATTAGTTTATGCAAATTAGAGCAGAGTAGTATTTGGAACAGAGGATTAGTGTAGAAAATGTTTCTTTTGCAAACTTTGATGGATAAATAATTGCAAGTTTTATTAGTTGATTTAATTCTCAGTTCAGTTATGTGCTCATAGATCTATTTTGTTTATCAATCTTGTTTTAATATGCTAGGATAGAAGTAGATTTTGGATTATGTTTGTACAAACATGTTAGTTTGAAATCTGTGTTTTAAAGATATGATTAGCCCAGTTTAAATTCTAAAATCTCAGTTCTAGATGTGAATTGCAATTTTTATTAGAAGATTGAATTTGAGTTAAGATTTTTAGTCATAAGTTTATAATCTTGTAAATTTACTTGAGTTAGCATAAGAATGTATTAGTATAAAAGTGTTTTTAATCATCGATGATTGATGCATGAAATTTAGAGATCACATGGATTTTCAGGATATTTAATGTTTCTTGTATGATGGCAAATATTTCGTTAGATTGCTTAATTCACACTTTTCATTTCTTTGTAGAAGTCAACATTGAATTAATCCCTCTTGAACCGTCACTAAGAGTCAGATGCCATCGTGATGTTATTAGGCACCAAAGACATAATCATCATCCTTGAATTTCCTGTTATTGCAAATTAAGAATAGTTTTGATTAATTTCTGAATACAGTGATGATGATTTTTGATTAAGTAGGTTAAGATTTCTCTTTTGCAAAATAGAAATGATTATGAGTTTTGTTTTAAGAATAAAGTTTACTTACTGAATAGTTTTGATAGGTTAGTTGTTTGATTGCTTATTTGCTTAAAGATAAAAGATCAAAAGTAATTTACTTGTTGTTGCTCATTAGGTTGAATAGATTAACTTGTTCAAAGTAGGTTATGATTTGCTTCTTTAGGAATAATCCATCGATTCATTGTTTGAAGCTGCTTAGGGTAAATAGTTCAAGTTCATTAATAGGATTTGCTAATTGATAAAAATGAAAGAGTCATTGCTTAAGTAGATTAATCCTTAGATAGATCATTCTCTTAGTTAGACCATACTTCCATTAAATTTTATGCCTTGGCATATACAATGCTACAACTCTAAGTTTACTTACCCTGGGTTGACAATTTAATTGATGGATTTAGTGCATATAGAATACCCATCATTTTTGGCGCTATTGCCGGGGAGTTGTCTTAAGGTAGGAAATAATTAGGGATTAGATTATTTCTGAACCTTAGCATTAGTTTGGTGGCTGGGAAACTTTAAGACGAGAGGTAATAACCTGCGCATATGTTATAGCAAGTTCCCCCAAACTCAATGGTAGTTTTTCTTTTTATTTTCTTTCATGAACAAACCTAGGGACCCAAAAGACAGATACATTAAACCAAACTAAACCAAACCAAGATTCATTCTAACAACTCTGCAGACCGATACCGAAAAGTAGGGGTTAGCTTAACCCAAAGAGCTAAAACAGGGAAGAATGTTCGAGATCCTTATAGTAGAAACCTAAAAGCAGTTAGTTCAGGTGGTATCACAAGGGTAGAGATAGGGAACCTCTTAAAGAACTTCAAAACATATATATTAAGCACAATCAGTTCCCAGTTGGACACCCTAAAGATTAAAAAGAAATAGGAGGAGGAAAATGAAGCAATGAGCATATTTTTCCCAAGATGCAAAAGGAAGCATTCCTCAAGGGAATGCCCATTAGATAATATTTCAGTTTGTGGCTTCTGCACCGAGGACCACTCAACTAAAAAATTTCCATCATTGCCCGATTTGTTAGTCATCTATAGAAGTGGGGACCCTGGGGAGTCCTCTTATGCATCTAGGAGGCCATGGCGGCCTAGGAGTCAGCCTACATACCCAGATCTACAGCCTCAAGTTCCACCCTATTATCAACAACCACAATAGCGGAACTCACCGAGTTGGCAAAACTGGTCTACACAGTATCACCATCCTTGGCTTCAAGGATGGAGAGGAGGGCATAATCAAGGAAACCCTCAAGCTCCACCTGTCCCTATGCCCAATCATCCTTACCCCCAGTTTCCATTGAACATCCCATAGCTTTTGCCAGTTTTGTTCCCTTGCCTTTACCTCCTATTCCACAACAACTGTAACAATACCAGAATGCAAGCTCCCCAAGAATGACATTACTACTGGCACAACCAGTGTCCAATACCAATAACAAACCCACTCAACCTCTTCACAATGTTGAGATGCAAGCCTTTCCGACGTATGTTATTTCTCTTGTTCCATTGCAGGAGATTCAACTAAGGTCGGGAAAAGTTCTGGACAGGCAGAGCCCTTCAATAATCATCCAAGAAGAAGAAGAAGAGGAAATCCCCAAACAACCTACGGTTGACACTAGGTGGGAAGATGTTATCATTCATAAGGACCAGGAACCCAAGCTTCCCCAAAATGAACCTTCACAAATTACGAAGGCCCCTCCTTATCTAGAAAGATTAGTGATTGAGAAACTTACCACTTGACCAGAATTTGACATCTTGAATGAATTGAAGAATATTTGTGTCAAAATTTCCTTCTACAAGTCGTTAAGGATATTCCAATCTACAATAATTTGGTCAAAGAATTGTGTATTAAGAAGTTAGGAAGGAAGCAGAAGGATCCTCCAACAATACATTTGATAGGAGAAATCTCTGAGTACATATCAGAGCAGCCTAAGGTCACAAAATATGGGAACTCAGGGAACTCCGTAGTGACCATAACCATTAATGAGGTTCCCATCAGAAACACTGTCATAGACCTAGGGGAAACCATCAATGTTATGACTATTACTACCTTGGAGGAATTACAATTAAAACCTCTTCTTAGACCTACCCCAACTATTTTGGAGTTAGATGGTTAAGACAAAGGTTATACCTGAAGGAATATTGGATGATATCATAGTTACATTAGCCTCATGGGAGTACCCAATAGACTTTATCGTCATTCATTCCAAGGATCCTACCAAAGGGCATCCCGTTATTTTGGGAAGACCTTGGTTAGCCACAACCAATGCATTTATTGGCTCTAGAGAAGGAGAAATGACCATCTCAAATGGACTCTCTATACAGAAGCTCACCATATACCCACCAGCTCAACCTATCATGGAAAATCTACGGTGGCTTGAATTTCCATACAAGAATGAGGAATGGGAAGAACCCGTGTGTCCAAGTGATCATTCCTGGGCACTTTAGGAGTAAATAACGGAAAATGTGCTAAACCAGTTTATTCTGCTATCACGTGTGTTGATTTTCCATAATCTTTTCCCTAATTTGAGTACATGTTTGGGGAAGAATTTTAGGAACAGTTGGACCCATCGATTTTGTCTTCGACATATTTTATCTTCGAGATAGATGAGTTTGCCACATATTATACCATGCCCTACGAGATTAGTCCAGGGAAATTTCTACATATAAATTCTGGACTAGATGCAGACCGACAAAAGCAGTTAGTAAGTGTCCTTAAAGAACAATCATGGGCATTCACCTGGGAATACACTGACATGAAGGGTATACATCCTAACACATGCATTCATCACATATATACCCAGGGGGAAGTAACACCTGTTAGGCAACCCCAGAGAAGGATGAACCTAACACTCAAGGATATAGTAAAAGAGGAGATAGAAAAGTTATTGAATGTCAGATTTATTTATCCCATCTCCGACAGTAAATGGGTATCCCTGCTTGTAGTGGTTCCAAAGAAAGTAACTGGGAAATGGAGAATTTGTGTCGATTTCCGAGAGCTTAACAAGGCCACTCTGAAGGATTATTTTCCTCTTCCTTTCATTGACCAAGTCTTGGATACCCTGTCAGGAAATAAATACTTCTCCTTTTTAGATGGTTATAGCGGGTAAAATCAAATTCTCATAGCCCTCGAGGATCATGACAAGAATACCTTCACTTGTCCTTCGGACACCTATGCCTATAGGGTCTTACCAATTGGATTGTGTAATGATCCTGTCACATTTCAATGAGCAGTACTAGGGATATTTGCTGATCTTATTCATGATTGTGTAGAGGTATACATGGATGAATTTACAGTATATGGCAATACTTACCAGGAATCCCTTTAAAATTTAGAAAAAGTCCTTATCGGATGTCAAGAAATGAACCTATCCTTAAGTCATGAAAAATGTAAAATGTTGTTGACTGAAGGAGTGGTCTTAGGACATCATGTTTCATCTGAAGGGATTAAAGTCGATCCTACTAAGATTGAGGTCATCATCAAACTTCCACCCCCCAAGACTCAAAAAGAGGTGAGAAGCTTTCTTGGACATGCCAAATACTACCGACGATTTATTGAAAATTTCACAAAGATTGCTGCACCCATGTTTGGATTGTTAATAAAAGATGTTTATTTTCTTTGGACTGAGTAGTGTCAAAGGCCGCCTTTGAAACTTTGAAAGCTAAGTTATTTGTGTCACCAGTTCTTAGGGGGCCCATTTGGGCTCTCCCATTTCACATATCCACTGATGCCTCCGAAACTGCAATAGGAGGAGTATTAGGGCATAAAGAAGACCATCAGTCCTATGCCATTTATTTTGTGAGCAAGAAATTTTCTCTTGCCGAGTTAAACTATACAGTTACCGAAAAGGAATTCTTGGCAGTGGTCCATGCTATCAATAAGTTTCTCCACTACATCATAGGTTACGAAGTATTTGTACATACATATCACTCTTCCATTATATTTATTATGAATAAACCCATTATCAATGGTCGAGTGATTAGGTGGCTCCTACTATTGCAAGAGTTCAATATCAACGTCCTTGACTGACTTGGAAAGGAGAATTTGGTAGCTGATTTTATTTCATGCATAAAACATGAGGATGATGATATTCTCGTTGATGATAGTTTCCCAGATGAGCACCTTTTTTCCCTCTCTGTAAATACCCCATGGTTTGCAGATATGACAAATTACTTGGCTACTAGGAAGTTACCATCTCATTTGTCACCTCACGAAAAGGTTGGCCATGACCTTTTTTGTACTGGTCTAGACTTGATTATTCGTAGATGTGTCTGAGAAGATGAGATACCATAAATCCTACGAAGTTGTCATGATGGACCATGTGGTGGCCATTTTTCTAACAAACGTATAACATATAAGGTGTTACATTCAGGTTACTATTGGTGTAGCATTTTTAAGGACGCTGCCAAGTATGTGAGGAGTTACGATAGCTGTCAAAGGATAGGAAGACCCACGTCAGTTGAAGAAATTCCCTTGCGTGCCCAATTTATGGTAGAACCTTTAGAGAAATGGGCCCTTGACTTTGTAGGACCAATTTCACCCATGTCTCGTAAGAAAAATTATATTTTGGTTTGTACAGATTATTTCACCAAGTGGGTAGAAGCAAAATCTTATTCAGGGCTACTGAAAAATTCGTTGTCGAATTCATTTATGAAGACATATTTACCCGCTTTGGTGTTCCTTGTGAAATTATTACAGACCAAGGCACTCAATTCACTTCCAAGCTAATGAGAGAATTAACGGAGAAATATGGGATCAAGCATTGCAAGTCTTCTCCATATCACCCACAAGCTAATGGTCAGGCAGAGTCCACAAACGAAGTTCTAGAAGCTATCTTAACCAATACTGTTCAATTACATCATTGGGATTGGGCTGATAGGCTTCCAGAGGCTTTGTGGGAATATCAAACCACCTGGAGAAACACCACTGGGCATACCCCTTATGAGCTAGTGTATGGGAAACAAGTACTTCTACCAATAAAATTCCAAGTAAGGACCTTCTGTATTGCCGCAGAATTGGGATTAAACTTAGATGAGGCTCAGAAACAACAAGCCCTACAATTAAACGAGTTGGATGAGATTAGGCAAGATGCTATCCAACGAACAATATTAGTCCAAAACCAGAGGAGCAAGTGGCATGACAAGTTTATTAAGAAGAAACACTTCCAACTTGGTGATTGGGCTTTGTTGTTTAACTCCCGATTTAAAACTTTCAAAGGAAAACTTACCACTTGGTGGTTGGGTCCTTACGAGGTAGTCACCGTGTATGACAATGCGGCTGTTAAAATCAAAACAATTGACGAGGGACAAGTCTCCTTCGTAGTAAATGAAAACCGACTCAAACTTTATCACAAACCCATTTCCAAAGAATATTTTCTATAGGTCATGTCAACTGACAAGGCATTGGCCTTAGTAGATGGGGAAGTTCCCCCTTGTTCTTGAATTTTTTTTTTTTTTTATCTGAATTTCGACTGTACATATGTAAATAATTTTGAGGTATGTTGATAGACAATTCTAGAGATTTCTGTAGGTATTTATTTCACCAAGAGTAGACAATTTCAAGGAGACATAAAGGGAAGTATTTTCCTTCAAAATATTGCTATATTTAAACCTTTTTTTTCTGCTAAGCTTCAATTGAATAATGACTTGCGGTAATTAGCCATATTTTTGCAAAGATTTCCATCTTCTTTTTCTCAAGGCATCTTTAATGGCAGTTGCTCTTAAACCTTCACCACTAGAGGATATAAGGAAGTGATACCTTGACCATCAAACTTAGAGGTTACTCGTACAGTTTCCCCAAGAACCTTGAGTAAGTGAGTAAAGTATCTTTATTAAAGAGTAACAAGGATGCCTGATTAGCGGTTAGCCATGGAAACATCACAATAACTTAAAAAAGAAGAAAGTGAGTTGAGCCTAAAGATACCTTTCTATTCTTTCCCAATGGTACCATCCACTACACACTAAAAATGCTTGATTATACCATATCTTTAGATAGGCTACGTCCACTTACATCAGGACAATATCTAAGGAATACATAAAGGAGAGTCATCCTCTAACATAAATACCATCCCAATCTAAAAAAAAGAAGAAAAAAGAAAAGTTTTTTCAGAGCTGTCCCCCCATCTTCTTGCACAGAGCAATCTTTATATTAAAATCTTAAAATATGGTGGGCCAGTCTTTGAGGGTGTAAGAGGCTAACCCATCGGGATACTGAACAAGTCTACTAGCAGCGGGTACCGGCCTATGGTATGACTAGGTAAACCTGCCAGAGTACTGAACAAGCTTGCTGGCAGCGGGGCATTCTACCTAGCGAGGATGATAATTTGATAAATAATAAAAAAATCCTAAATCTTAAACTTGTCATGATGTATGACATTACTTGTAGACAAAGCTAACAAGAAGTTTGTATGGTTAAGCTAAGGTTAATGAACTCCATAAATATTCCATTGGGAACTAACTTTGAGACTATCTTAAAACTCTCTCGCCTACCTCTTCTTAACTATATGTAGGATGTTCTATCCTATAGGTGGGGCCATATTATAACTGTCTCATCAGATCGATATGTGAAATTTATCTCTACACTTAACAAGCTGTAAATCTTTGGCTATTGGGAGAATTGATTGGTTTCCTATATTTTTTTATTGTGAGGTGTCACAATACTTAGGAGTGGGGGAGGGATTTCATGAGCTGACAAATGACAATACTGCCTATCTATAATCCATGAGAAGAAGAAGTAGAATCTTTGTAAAAATTTCTGTATATTGTTTTCATGATATGGGCTATTATATCAACAGTTATTTTTTATTGAAATGTTAAATTCACTGTGTGTTATAAACCTGCTGTACATTTCTTCGACAAATCACTTAACTGGTCTTTTACACACTGTTCATTACAAACTTGTGTTACATGCCTTGAGATAGAGGAACATATTTTTATAACGTGCAAGCAAGATGAAAAATCAAGTAAAATTGGAACACTCTTATCATGTCTCTGCTCCTATTCCCCATGATTGTTAGAAGTGCTTAAGCTGAGTGCTATGGATAAAACACCCATTACAAAACGAACAAATCCCATTTTGCACAGGAGTACCATATGGAGTTCCATTTGGAAGACCATATGGGGTGCCATGTGGACGACTGGGTGACGCGCCATATGAAGGATCAAATGAGGTGCGCACACACTGTAAGTGGCCACGATTATAGGTAAACACAGATTGTTTGAACTAATCTGCATGTTCGTTAGTAATATGAGATGGATTAAATTCCATTTGATAAGTATATTATACAATCTATAAATGCATTTCTATGATCAAATGTCAAAGTCGAAGGCTTAGACATTGATCTAATTCTCTCATGATTACAATTACCTCCAAAGGACACCCTTCAAAATTCAAAATCGACACAGTCATAGTCACACATGGTAATCGTGTGTGATGAATTCACCCACGAATTCAATTGTTTCCACCTTAAGCGCATTAAAAATTCAAGGGTTAGTTCCAAATTTCCATTTCACTCATGCATGCTTGCGGTGTCGCGCTCGTCCTCTACCCAATTCTGCTCCTCTGCTCACCCTCTACACTATAACCATGCCCAAATCATACGACCCTTCCTCCTATGCCGAGCTCTTGGCCATCTCTGAATTCCCATAGTGTAGGGAGATCTTCCTTCATGCAGGGTGGGGACCGTTCTTGGCCTATCTGCAGGGCCACGATGATGGCGTTTCACTGCAATTCGCCCTCAGGTTCGATGGGAGGATGGAACGTGTGGGGTATCTGGCCTTCTTGGTCTCTAAGGAGTCAATTGCCTCAACCATGAAACTACCACGGGTTGGAGATTGATGGTTCAAGCACCACTAATTGCCACGACCAAGCTACAACAAAGTTTCAAGCCTGAGTTTCAGAATGTTTCTGGAGCTAAGGGGTACTCCAAAGAATGGATTAAATATGAGCTGATTAACCCCCTGATCGTCATTACCAGAATCATCACTTGTGAAGGTAGATACTCTACTTTCAAATCTTTCCATTTTCGTCTGTTGATCATTTCCAATTTAACAAGCCCTTGAAATTTCCTTTTTAATTTTTGAAAAGTCTTGATAAAATTTCTTCCCAAGTATGAAATAATGTGACCAATCCTCATAATATCTATTCCACCACGACCTAATCAAATTGATTGTCATAACCTAGTTGAAAAAACAAGGGAAGACACGAGATGAATTCATCTATCAATTTTCAAACCCCCATCTCACAATCAAGACCAACAAGAAATCACTTGATTTAGGGACTATTACTCCATCCAAGCCTCATTCTCCAAAGACTCCAAACCCTCCTACTCAAGCTATCTCTCTTCCTAAACAAAAGACCAAGAAACTTGTTGATTCCCCTGCAACCTCATCTGGCAAGAAAACTAAAAATCCTATTGATAATTCTCCAATGCTCTCAACATCTATTGATCCTCAACCCAAGAAGTTACAAGAGGCAATTCAACAAGATTTCCTTGTAGTCCCTACAAATAAAAGAGGATCCAATCGGTTCAAAGGGGGATCTTGTCGAAAAAGTACCCAAAGTGCAAGTGGAAAGCCTAATGTAAAACCCCCAGGCACTTCATATCCTATCCAAGTATCTTCCGATATTAAAAGCCCCCATAAAAGACTTAAGGAAGTTTTTGCAGAAGAGTTGGAGCCTGATAGAGAAGTAAAATCTGAACCTATTCCCTCTCATAAACCCTCTATTACTCCTACCTCACAGATGCCTACACCAGATTCCAAAGCTGATATACTCTCTACATCCATCAAGGGATCCAAGCCCTCCTTTGAGACATCTGATCATACTCCAGTTATTGAAAATTTACAAAAAGAAAATGTTCAGTTGCTGCCGCAGTTGGAAGAGCGAAAGACTATGGATAGGCATCTCCACCTTGAAAATTCAGTATTACAAGCAAAAGTGAATTGCCTCCAACGATTGGTTGATCAAATGACCTATGAAAATCATAGCCTCCGTGCATAATTGAAACATCGCAAGAGGGCCAAGACAAAGTCTTTAGGACAAGAAGCTTCTAAAGCTAATCCACCCCCTCCTCAACAAGTCTAATCATGTTGGGTAATTCATTTTTGTTTGGAGTGGGACCCGCAAATCCTTAGGCGTGGGGGCAATGTTGGGCTCGTATTTTTATTGTTTTGTTGTGATGGTTGAATCCTTTTTGCACTCGTATTATATATGTTATTGACCATTTTGAAGGAGTTTTCAAAGGATTTGTATCAGTTCATCATGGATTTATAACAGGTATGTGCAATCAATGTTTTGCAATGGTTTTGAGTTAAATTTAGTTCGATTTGATGTTTATGAGGATCTAATGTGTGATCTATGTAACAAAGCGAATTCTCATTCCGATCCTCCATCTGGTAGCTCGTCTGGCACCTCATCCATCACCCCATCCAGTACATGATCTGACACTCCATCCAACACGCGATCCAACACTTGGAGCGCAGGCGAGTTGGTGGTTGGCGCATTTGTGGCATGTGATGGGAGAATTGGCGACCTGGGTTTTGTGCCCCCTCGTGGCCTCCAACTACAGGGCTCATGACATCTCATATCAGGCGGTTATGCTGATCGCTGAGTGGCTCACCCATTTTCTAGAAGCCAAAGCTGTTAGAGTACATTTAATGGAAGTTGCCATTTTTAGAGGAGGTCAACCCTTCCAGTGGTCGACCTCTCGAACTATAATTTGATATAACTACCACCAGTAGTGGTCAAACCACATGACATAATTTTTAAGAAGATGTTTCATTGTGTAATTGAGACATATTTGCAAACTTATGTTCATACTACGTTTTTTAAATTAATGACATAATCGTGTTGATTTGAGCCCGCATTTTGCTGTTGAAGAGTAGCCACGACCTACTGGGGGGCCCACCAGTGGTCTGGATTGCTTATAGGAGCTAGTTATCTTTCATGTTGTGTCTTTTATTTCTTAACAATTGGCTTGCAAGCTACTAACTTAGATGATGTGCTAGAGTTTGAAATTAGTTTCTGCAAATTAGAACATAGTAGTATTTGGAACATGTTGGCAGCCAATTCAATTTTTTCTATTGCCCTATAAGATGCCTACACCTATGTCTCCTGAACTTCAAATTGTCGTCGCATTTTGCAAATAGACGATATTTTCATTTCTTGCGACACTTGCAAATTGGTCTCAATTTAGTTTTCACGACTGTAAGCGTGAAAACTCCTCCATCGTTATTTGAACTGTCATGATCTTGTCATTGATATTCTGAAAGGAACTCACCTTTGGTTTATTATTAAGTGGCTAAAAGGATTTTCGAACTATGCCTATTTGGACATTTTTGGTTGCATAACTTAAACTAGTAAGGCATTGAGCATATATATTTATATTGTTTGGGACTTGCCTAGTCATCATATTGCATAGGGGTCATGGTTTATTTTGTTTTTATATGATGTGATCTTTATTATTATAAGCTCTTGGCTTGTCAAATGTTATGAAATCGATTGTCACAATGTTTTATAAACGTTTGATTACACACTTATATGATGGCACATATTTAACTTTCGGGTTTGATTTCACATTGAACATTCGTGGTTTGAAATAATACAATGGTGCATTGGTATGTCATCCATCGTTTGATTTTTGGGTTGGATGAATAGTATGGTTTGAACTATGTTATGATTATTTGAACAGAGGTTGTACTTTTCCATTACTATTATGCATGGTGGTGAATAATCCCACCACCCTTGCACGCGCACATTAATGCTTCCCCTTTGATCATTCGTAGCTGTTAGCCCAAACGACTTTGCTCCTGTGTGTTGTTGTTTTCAACCCAAACCCTTACCATGTGATCATACCATGGATCCAATCGTAAGGGATGAACCCAATGGTAGCCAGGCTCTGTTGATGTTCGACAGTGCCCACAGTGACCTTGAGGAATTTGGATGGCTCTCGTTCATACAAAAGTTTGATGGTTTTAACCTCTGCATTGCTCGACAATTTTCTTTAACCTTTGATGGCTGTCGAGCCAAGGTCGGGGATGTTCAATTGCAAATTGATGAGCAATTCGTAAGTTTAGCTACGGGTTTGCCTGCCACTAGACAACGATGGTCCAAGAATTGAAAAGTGGAAGAGGTCCCTTGGACTCTGCTCTTCCAGTCGCGTAAGGTTAGCTCATGTGATAAGGGTTTGCCCGTGAACATGCTCAAGCAACGTTGGTATGATTTGCTGATGATAATCAAACAGTTTATCACCTGCGAGGGTCGGTACGGGTTTGTTTTATTATATCACCTTTGTTTGCTTATGGTTTTCATGGGCTATGAGCTTAATATGCCTTATTACTTGCATAGAAGCCTGTTTAAAATGTCTAAGAGATACAAAAGGAACCAGGCTGATAGCAACCTTTTTCACTATGGGCTGGTTAAAATTATTGTCGTCTGTCATTTGGGGTTACACAGAGACTGTTGGAACGATTTCCTTGCACAAAATGAATTTGAGGATTCGAACCCTCCACAGGTTGACAAACCTGTGGTGAGCGAAGACAAGACTATACCCCCGGTACCCTATAGTACTCTGTTACCTAAACCCTTACCCGACTCACCTATCGACCTACCCCACTCTGTGACCAAGGATGTCGAAACTGTTAAGCCCGTGGGCAAGAAACCCAAAGCCAAACCCACTGCAAACACCAAAGGCAAAAGGAATGCCCGTTTAATCTCTCGAATGGCAAGGAACAAGTCGAAACTTCCTGTCAACCCTAACCCCATCATGGTGAGTGAAGACTCCGACTCGGAAGTGGAACGTTATATGGCTAGTGAATATCCCTATTCGGAAGGTCTGTGTGCCAAACCCTCATATGACTTTGTGACAAACCTACCACCTTGCTTGCAAAATGACCCTAATTACCCAGGCATTAAGCTGCCTTGTGAAACCCCCAGTCATTCATCTAAACCCTCTCCTGCTCTGTCGAAACCTACAGTGCCATCCTGTGATCAATGTAGCTCGTGGTTAGAGAGGTATCATCTTGATGTGCCAATGCTATAGTTCAGAATTCATTCTTTGGAGGACCAAGTTGCACGGCTTACCAGTCAAAAGGCTGAGCTACAGACCACTGATAAGAAACAGAGGACGACATGCTCTATTTTGTTTAAAAATGTGGAATGAGCTACAACGGTCGTGAATTCAAAATTGACATAATTTGAGCAACCTCACTAGTATGTTCTATCACTCGTTTATATAACGAATTCGAATTCTTTCGAACAACTATGTTTACAGCGTGAATTTGCTCTGTCACATTATATGCATTGTGTACATAGTTATGTTTTGATTAATGAAATTTGTTTTCCCAGTTTAGTTTCGATTGGATTCTTTCATCGATTTGATTGGATATTAGTATGGATTTGATTGGTTTCATTTAGCTTAATTTGGATGTTCTGTTGCTAATCGAAGTCGTTGTATCTATTATAGACACAAACTGTTTTGCATTTCAATTTTGAACACAATCAAGTTTCGATCCTAATTGGTTATAATGTATATGTTATGGTTGGCAACAATTGTGATATGGTTAACTGTTACAGGAATACAATTCGGACTATTCTCAATGTGATCCTGTTAAAACACATCCAAAACAATTCGTAACGGTTATGTAAAAAAACCAGCTAGTTGATTCGCATTGGTTTGATCGACCCTGCTATCAGTTGACTTCGTATTTACGATAGATATTCTGTTTCAAGTGGATTTGTGAAACGAGATTGATTCATGATTTGTTTCTATATTAAACCCTATCGCAACTTGTTTGGAATTAACCATTTCGTTCAAATCCAATAGAGTTTATTTGCACATTTTACCAATTATCACTTATGTCAATTCTATAGTGATTGTGGTCAAAGTCGAATCAATCTTGTTATGATTTTGTATGATTTGGTTC